>ML255485.1:47788-59903 GCA_005239495.1 Nicotiana undulata
CCCCCCCCCCCCCCCCACTCAACATGTTGTTCCAGCAGTGAAAGCAAGCAATTGACACAAGCAAAGAACAAGAAAAGAATAATCAAGGTGTAACAACAACAAAGAGTTGAGAACACAAGGCCAGGACATGAGAAGGAGAGAACAAAAACTATAACTGCAAGAGGAAAGATGAATGCAGAAGGCTGGGAAACTCCTCACAATACAAGGAAGTCACCTAAGGAATAAATACAACAATTATCAGAAGGGCACAACACTTTCTAGGTTCTAAGAGAGACCATATCAGCAACCAACCACAGAGCAATCAAGTATCACAAGGGGGAGGCATTGTCTTGTCTCCAAAAGGTGATGGATAGCATGCTAAGCTGGAATGTTAGGGGTTTAAATGCTCCTAACAAACAAAAGGAGTTAAAACTCCTTTGTACCAAGGAAAATATTGGTATAATAAGCTTGATAGAGACAAAGGTTAAGGCAGGCAATGTAGAGAAAGTAATAAATAATATGCTAGAAGGATGGCAATACCTCACAAACTTATAGCACTATTATAATGGTCGAGTGGTTATAGCATGGAGGCATGATTACTATCAAGTCAGGCATATAAGTGGAACTGCCCAAAGCATTACATGTTTAGATATTGATGTTGTTCTTCAGAAGGAGTTTTATATGACAGTTGTATATGATTTTAATACTAAGGAAGATAGGAGAATTTTGTGGAAACATTTAGAAAATACTAGTGGAGGAATTAATATACCATGGTTGGTTACTGGAGATTTTAGTTCAGTTCTGCAAGATGATGACAGAATATGAGGACTACAGTTACTATGGGTGAAGTGGTGGATTTCAAAGATTGTATTGATGCTTGTGAACTCATGGAGTTACCATGTGGAGGATGTAGGTACACATAGAATGACAAACATGGAGATAATAGAGTGTTCTCCAAAATTGATTGGGTATATGTCAATAGAGAGTGGTGGGATAACATGCCAGTGGTTCAGGATGTTTTTCTAGTGGAGGGAATCAGTGATCATTGCCCACTAAAAATAAAAAAAGATATTGGTACGTTGAAGGTGAATAGAACTTTTAAATTCTGCAATGTGTGGGCATTACATCCCCCATTTAAAGAGATTGAAACACAGGGGTGACAACAATAAATAGCAGTGTTACACCCTAATATTTTCATACGTGGAAGTACGCCATAAGTAAATTGATGTAATCTTGAAAATGAGATGTTATGTTCCGCATTTTCGTACGTTAAAGTTTCGTCGTAAGTTAATCGACGTTAGTTCGGGAATGAGATTTATTTTGGTATTATAAGTATTACGTTATTTCAAACAAGTGATAAGTTAATTCGTGAAGATGAGAGGGTAAGCGAATCGAAGAAAATGAGTTCTGTCGAAGTTTAGCAATTTGGGAAAAAAATACAATCCATGTATAATACCCCGTATTCATGGATTAATGCCACACAAGGTACCACATGACCATGATAGTAAGATGTATAAAGTGTGTTAAAAGCAAGTAGTATTCTAAGTAATTTGAGATAATTCCTAATTATGGGGATAATTAATTAATGGTGAAGATAATTGTGGTATTAAGAAGGATTAAGTGGATAAGGATATTTTTGGGGTTGCCACATGGCATTAAGCCAAGCCAAAGTGGAAAAATGTCCATGATGAGTCAAAAGACATAGCCTTGATTACACGTTCTACTTTGGATAATTTAGAGAATTGGACATAAGTTGCCTTGGTTGGTTTCTTACTTGGGAATGCAATTAAGAAGATAGGACCAACAACATTGCTTATTTTGGTTTCTTATTGATAACATTGCTTGCAAAGACCAGCAACATTGGATTCTCTGACAGATGGAACTTTCTTTCTCAACGGAATTGTTATGAACCCTTATAATACTACGGTAGCGTAAAATACGATTCTAAGGAAGCACGGTACAATCTTTCTCAAGAACATCATACAAAATTTTCCCTACTTCGATCCGCCGTTACTTATTTTGTCGCAATTGACGTGTATTAGAGGGATTGTCAAGAGAATCGGCTCAAGTATGTTAAGGCTATCCCTTCTTTCCTTTTGGCATGATCCATACGATACAAACGAAACGAGCAAATGCCCAACTTCCATAAAATGACTCTATTCATAGAAATGCTAGAAATGCCTATGTTCTTGAATTCCCATATATCTTATTATTTTATCGTTTGTTCATGGGTTTCAAAAAATACATAAGTTGATAAAGTTTATTTCATGATATTAATCAAAGACATAATGGTCTTATGACACTTCGAAAGATTTTATTGACGTACTTCTCATGCATAACATTCATTTATACATGTACATTGACCCATTACCAGATGGCGTTATATACGCCTATATATATATATATATATATGTATATGGGATATGAGAAAGGTTACGGCGTTATATACGCACCACCACCTAATCAGTTGGTTTACGTTGATGTTTTGCCCATAGTGGCCGAGATTATATGATGGGATGATCTCAGAGGCTTGATGATGTTATGAACGCATATACCGATGCATGGCATGACATTTATACGCATATGCATGACATTATAATATTAAATGATTCACATAGCTAATTAGACTTACATGTCGAGTCTTTTACTCCATATTTATCTCATGTCTATTATTACTGATTTTCATTCCTTACATACTCGGTATATTATTTGTACTGACGTCCCTTTTGCCTGGGGACGATGCGTTTCATGCCCGCAGGTCCCGATAGACAGGTCGAGAGTCCACCAAGTAGGCTATCAACTCAGGGAAAGATGTTGGTGCGCTTTGTTTGCTCTGGAGTTGCTTGTTTGGTCAGTATGATTTAGACGTGTATTGTTTGGTATGGCGGGGCCATGTCCCGACCTTTATGATAAGTATGTACTTTTAGAGGCTTGTAGACAGATGTCATGTATACGGATACTTGTATGGCCTTGTCGGCCTATATTTTAAGTATATGATGGATCACATTGGCCTTATAGGCCCGTATTTCACTGGTATGAGTTTCTATATCAGGTTGGGTCGTTCTATGTCGGGTATTTCCTCATGTTTACTCTGGTTATCTCATGATGTCCTTTTTGGCCCACTTACCTATGATGATGTAATAAGAAAGATACGTTACGTTGGTACTCGTTTGAGTAAGGTACTGGGTGCCCATCGCGGCCCATCAATTTGGGTCGTGACAAAAGTGTTACAGAGCAGTTCTGTCCTAGGGAATCTACAAGGCGTGTCTAGTAGAGTCTTGTTTATGGGTGTGTCGTGCACCACACTTATAAGTAGGAGGCTACGGGGCATTTAGGATTGTCACTCTTTCTTCTTACTCTAGATCGTGTGGTAGAGCTCACTTATAAGAATTCAAATTCCTAACTTCTATTTTATTCGTAATAAGATGATACCTACATGCAGAAAGACAGTTGGTAAGAGATTGAATGTGGCTATGGAAGAGTTGAGTCATAGGAACTTGATTTTCATGATGCCTATGATGAGTAAATGTAAGGTCTTCAATAGATCATTTGTGTACTAAGACATGTAAGCCTCTTGATAAGGAGCCTTAGGGAAAGAATATCTATACACCCCTACGGTCAAAGGCAATGAGAGATTCAGAAGATAGATACAAGTTTCAACAAGTAAAAGAAGCAACATGAATAAGGGTACGAGGCGCCCAGTTAATGAAGATTGTCAGTATTTACAATTCAGGCGGAGGAGTATAAGCCTTTTGAGTTACCTTCAACAATAATAGAGGTATGTGCAATTAGCCACACCCATCTTATTTATGCCCTATGGGGGCTAACAGAAGTAGTATAAGAGAAGGACGAAATATTAGGACCAGACTGGGGTTAGATTAACCCAAAATGGTGAATGGATAGTTTGTGTCGGTTGACATTTCCAAAGGATATTGCAAATGTGCTAGTAGGTCTCCTTACGAGACCCCAGATGGTGCACTCTAAAATAGTACAACTAGATATGGGTACTACAAAGATAGGCACTAGACGCTTGGAAGGGATAAGTATTATCTTAGTGTGTCTCCCGTCCCTAGTAGAGAAGGAATGTTAGGCAACCTGAAGGGCCGGTGGATGGAGAAAGTAGAGCTAAAGGCAAAAGAATATCTTGTTGAAGTTTTCAAAATAAAGTGATAGAAAGAAATGTTAGCATGTAAATAAGAAGGGAGTTAAGGAAGCATTATGAGTAAGATGTGATACATGGATAATAACGGTAGATCAAAAGGTTGACAGTATTACACAGTCTATAGTCAAGTGAAGGAAAATACGAGAGGTGACAGGCCTTGAGGAAACAAAAGAGTATAGATAATAAATTCATATCCTCATTTCGAGAAATAAGTTTTGACTCTAACGTGATTACCAGAAGGAAAAGTTAGACCCCAGAGTAATAGAAATCAGTATAGGCTGGTGAACAAGATAAACTAAACATGAATTAAGAACTGAGTGATTTGATAATAGTCGGCATCATGAGAATTTCAGAGATTGCGTTCCGGTGATAATAGTCGGCATCATGAGAATTTCAGAGATTGTGTTCCGACGTTAGTAGAATAGACGATAGAAGAATAACCTTTAAAGGTCATTCATGAAGACGTTTTCCTAAGAGCAAGAAATGTGAGCAAAGTTAGGCTTAAGGGAATATGTGTGCCAGTTACACTAAGTGTGGACCTCGCGAGTAAGGAAACTTGTTACCCTTGGTACAGGAATATTACCGCAAGGCGAGTAAGGATCATCGATGATGTGAAAAGATGCATAAGAGAAAGAGGTAAAACATTTATACGTAGATCATCGTAGCACTAAATGCTAGTACTCCCCTAAAGGGGCCTAAAAGGGGGAATGTGGAGTGATGTGGCATTAAGTCAGAATTAAGTGGTCTAGCAACTATGGAATGGTAAAGGAAGAATGGGATAAAAATGAGAAAGAAATGAGATTGCACTTATTCAGATCCTACAGATATGCTACGATTCCAGAATATTATGCAAACATGACGTCAAGGAGAGAGAGTAAGGGTTCCTGCTCGAGATGTCATTGATAAATAAGGAGTAGTACGAGATGTAAGTTAAGACAAAGGAAATTACCCAAGAAAGATCACGCGGAATATTGTTGTGAATGGGCCAACGTGTAGTTAGTAGTTGATTGAGGAAGAGCCTAGTTATGGTTGGACAAGAAGATACAGACAAATCAGCATATCGTGCGAGATAAACATAGTGAACCCCAACATAGTGAATTCAGTCTCGCAGTTATGATATTGTAATCCTTGAGAAATATTCAGATGGTAGGGGGAAGTTAAAGGTACCACATGAGTGTTACGGAAATAAAAGAGAGTGTCATTGGGAAGACAATCAAAATATCAGTTCAGAAGCAACCCTACAAGCATAAGCGCGTGAAGGTAAGTAACTACGGATAATTATAGGCAAGGAAGGACATCAAAAGGTCCGTCAAATATTCAATGTAATAAGCTCATAGCTTTACAGGAGTCAGAGGATCCTCCCTAAATACTACAATGAAAGACTAGCTGAGGAAATAAGGAAGAAGGCTTCAACCTAAGCATAATGACCTAAAGAGGAAATGGTTGTGTAACAACAGTCTCACTACAAAATTGTATGCACTCCAAAAGAAAGTGGCACCTACCATGGCTAATGAGCGGGGAGTAAAACGAAAAGTAATATTCGAGACCATATGAGTTGCACAAAAATTTCGACATGCGTGAGAACTCATATAAGCTAAGTATGCATGCAACAAGGGGGAAAAAAGACCAGGAAAAACAATTGCTTACGTTTGAAGGAAGTTGAAATGGAACGAAAGGAATTATTCTATTAATGATCGGCCGTAGAAGACTCCGGTAAAAGTTAAAAGAAGGAATTGGATCCAGGTCATAGACAAAGGATTGAATGATTAGAAGATTGTATCATGGTTTTCCATAGCGTCCATGAAAGTCTAAAGTAATAACTAAATTCCATGAGCCACATATCGTAAGATAGCTTAAGACTACATAAAGGCTAATCAGAAGGAAGAGGAAACTAAAGAGTTACATCAACTAAGTAAATCAGGAGTCCGATTATTGGTCCCATACATTTATAGAAATCGTATTGAGAACATTGTGGAATCACTCTTAATATCAGAGGTGCAAGAGAGATAGTACACCAACCATATTTTATAATGACTCTACGATAAAGACAGTTAGAAGAGTATCAATCTCATAAGAAGTTAGTATGAAGCTCTAACCGGATTGTGTAAAGAGGTGCAGATATTATAATAGAAGTTCAAGATGTGGATGCGAATTATACCTATGTGGAAGGGAGGTCATGAAAGAGATAGAAGATGTGATGTGAGACTTTAAGGTAAGTAAGGTAAAGGTGAACAACGTACAGCATACTCAAATGCAGAAGGTTGAGAATAGTCCATACTTCGGATAGAAGGCTAGAAGTGCGGGGATTCAATATCCAGGAATGATAGCGGCATCGTCAGTGGCATATCTTCCAACCTATGGTTTCTAAGTACCAAGAGATATAGTTAAGAGAATAAAGCAGAATGAGAGACGATGTGATGTCTTGCTTGATGTTCCAGAATAACACAAGGAAATCTATGGTGCAATAAAGTTGAAGGAAGGTTGCGAGTAATATAAATAAATATGTATAGGTCGATGCTAAAGTATGGTAAGGCGAAAAGGTTTTAGGAAGACATGAGTAAGGATAAGAAAGGGAAAGTGAGAAGGTGACAAGAATAGATAAGTCCTCAGGATTAAGCCCATGAAAACAAGAAGAGCTGATGGTTTCTCTAAGTTATACAAAGCTCACTATAGCCTGAATGAACTCAAAAGAGTCAAAGACTAATGTCATTTAGAAAAGATGGAATGCTGCCCTAGTAGTAAAATAAGGGTGTAATTGTGGTAGATAAAGGATGACGTTTGGGCCTTCGATTAAGTTATGATTTGAAGAAGAAAGGAGGATTTCATGGATTGTACAAGATTAAAATTCCCACGAAAGATGAATCACATGTGAAATTCGGTTATGAAAGCATGGTATCGCCCCAGGTGGATCAGTATAATCATTTCAGATGTTCCTCGATGAGACATGAGCCCTAGTGATTACGTAAGAGGTTTCAAGTTATGAGTGGTAGATTGTAGATCAATATTGAGGTGAATCAACAATGGATGGACAAAAGTCACAAAGTATAAGATAAGATTGGGTTGCCATTCTTAAGATGAACAGTAAAGAGGAAGCATTAAAGGACTTAGATTTATACATATGGGATAACAAACGAAATGGCATTAAGCCAAGCCAAAGTGGAAAAATGTCCATGATGAGTCAAAAGACATAAAATTGCCTCAATTACACGTTCTCCTTGGATAATTTAGAGAATTGGACATAAGCTGCCTTGGTTGGTTTCTACTTGGGAATGCAATTTAGAAGATAGGACCAGCAACATTGCTTATTTTGGTTTCTTATTGATAATGTTGCTTGCAAAGACCAACAACATTGGATACACTGATGGATGGAACTTTCTTTCTCAACGGGATTGTTATGAACCCGTATAACACTACGGTATCGTAAAATGCGATTCTAAGGAAGCACGGTACAATCTTTCTCAAGAACATCATACAGGATTTTCCCTACCTCGATCCGTTGTTACGTGTTCTGTCGCAATTGACGTGTATTAGAGGTATTGTCAAGAGAATCGGCTCAAGTATGTTAAGGTTATCTATGCTTTCATTTTGGCATGATCCATACGATACAAATGAAACGAGCAAATGCACAACTTCCATAAAACGACACTATTGATAAAAATGCTAGAAATGCCTATGTTCTTGAATTCCCAAATGTCTTACTACTTTATCGTCTTTTCAACGGTCTCAGAAAATACGTAAGTTGATAAAGTTTATTTCATGATATTAATCAAAGGCATAATGGTCTTATGACACTTTGAAGATTTTATTGACGTACTTATCATACATTACATTCATCTATACATGCACATTGACCCATGACCAGATGGCGTTATATACGCGTATATATGTATATGGGATACGGGAAAAAGGTTACGGCATTATATACGCACCACTGCCTGATCAACTGGTATACATTGATGATTTTGCTCATAGTGGCCGAGTTGATATGATGGGATGCCCTCAGAGGCTTGATGATGTTACGAACGCAAATATCGATGCACAACATGACATTTATATGCATATGCATGACATTATAATATTAAATGATTCACATAGTTATTTAGACTTACATGTCGAGTCTTTTAATCCATGTTTCTCTCATGTCTATTATTACTGATTTTCATTCCTTACATACTCGGTACATTATTTGTATTGACGTCCCTTTATCCTAGGGACGCTGGTTTCATGCCCGCAGGTCCCGATAGACAGGTCGAGAGTCCTCCAAGTATGCTATCAGCTCAACGAAAGATGTTGGTGCGCTTTGTTTGCTCTGGAGTTGCTTGTTTGATCAGTATGATTTAGACGTGTATTGTTTGGTATGAAGTGGCCCTGTCCCGACCTTTATGATAAGTATGTACTCTTAGAGGCTTGTAGACAGATGTCATGTATACAGATACTTGTATGGTCTTGGCGGCCTATATTTTAAGCATATAATGGATCACATTGGCCTTATAGGCCTGTATGTCACCGGTATGAGTTTCTCTATCACGTTGGGTCGTTCTATGTCGGGTATTTCCTCATGTTTACTTTGGTTATCTCATGACGCCCTTCTATCCCACTTACCTATGATGATGTAATAAGAAATATACGTTATGTTGGTACTCATTTGCGTAAGGTACCGAGTGCTCGTCGCGGCCCATCAGTTTGGGTCGTGACAAGGAGGGTGTAATATGTTCCAAATAGTTAAGAAACTAAAACTACTAAAAAGGCTCTTAAGAAGCTCAACCAACAACACTTTAGAAGTATTCTAACGGAGGCTGAGGATGACAGGGCAGCTATAAGCAAAGCTCAGAGTAGACTGCATGCAGATCCTTCAAGTGAGGCTCTACAAGAACATGAGAAGGCCATTTACCAGAAATTTAGAAAATCTTCTTATCTAGCAAAGATGTTTTTACTACAAAGAAGTAAGGCAAGATGGATCAAGCTAGGAGATGACAACACTAGGTACTTCTACTCAGTTATTAAATACAAAAGACTACAACAAGCCATCACTTAGATCAAGGATCATATAGTGCAGGCATAACAATTTTTCTTCTAAACTATTATGAAGCAATGCTAGGTAGGAAAGAAAGAAGAAGAGCAAAAGCTTTTCAGAGCTTCCTGAAGAATGGAACTACACTATCTACTATACAACAGGTGAACTGGTCCAACCTTTCACATTCAATGAGGTGAAACATGCTATGTTCAGTATAGATGTGAACAAAAGTCCAGGGGCAGATGGATATGGCAGTGGTTTCTACAGTGAAGCTTGGAGTATAATTGACAAAGATGTTACCGAAGCTATATTGGAATTCATTGAGAATGGAAGATTTTTAAGACAAATCATTTCACAGTAATATCTCTAATTCATAAAGTGCCAGTTCCAGAGTATGCAAGTCAGTTCCAACCAATATCATGTTGCATTGTCATATACAAATGCATCTCTAAGATGTTATGTAGGAGACTCGAGAAAGCAGCATCAATACTAGTAACAGAAAACCATACAACTTTTGTTGAAGGTAGATCATTGATTCATAATGTCTTAATATGTCATGACTTATTGAGACATTATAATAGTAAGACATCTCATAGATGTCTCATGAAAACTGACCTTAGGGAAGGCATATGATATGATCAACTGGGAATTTATAGAGGAAGCTTTGAAAGGATTTGGTTTTCCAGATTCTTTCACTAGTTTGGTGATGACTTGTGTTACTACTACACAGTTTTCAATCAGAGTTAATGGGGGAAATCATGGCTATTTTGAAGGCATGGGGGGACTTAGGCAAGGGGATCCTATCTCACCCCTCCTATTTGTTCTAGTTATGCAATATCTTTCAAGGGTACTAAGCAAGATGAGTGATCTCCCTGACTTCAAATATCATCCCATGTGCAAGAAAACAAGGCTAACACATCTGGTATTTGCACATAATCTTATGATATTCTGCAAAGGAACTCTGAAATATGTAGCCAGAGTGATGGAGGCCTTAGATCATTTCAGTGATGTTACAAGGTTGGAGGCTAACTTGGATAAGTCTAGCATGTATGTAGCAGGTGTAGATGATATTACAAAGCAGAATACGCTCAATATAACAGGGTTCACTCTAGGAACCTTTCCTATAAGGTACCTAAGCCTCCCACTTACTTCAAGGAAGTGGAACAAGATGGATTGTAAGCAATTAGTTGATAAGATCACAAACAAAACCACTGCTTATACAAGGCAATTTTCATACGCTGGGAGATTGCAAATTATAATGGCAGTTTTGTTCTCTATATATAACTTCTGGAGTGCAGTGTTCATACTGCCTCAAAATATAGTAAAGCAGGTTGATAAGAAATGCAGGGACTTCCTACGGGGTACTACTGAGGACAAAAGGAAGGTTAACCTTGTTGCTTAGGACAAGGCATGCATTCCAAAGCAAAATGGAGCTTTAAACATCAAAGGTTGCTGCAAATGGAACATTGTTGTTGTTGGTAAACTATTATGGCAATTAGCTAGAAAGAAAGACATTCTATGGGTAAAATGGGTTAATGTATCTACATGAAGGACAAGGAAAGCATATGGGAACAAACCCTAACATGAGACTGTAGCTGGTATTGGAAGAAATTGAACTCCTTCAAAGTTCAAATGGCAGGATGGTACCAAGGAGATAAATATTTGCTGACCACAACAGGAGAATATTCCATGTCTAGAAGCTATCAACATATGTTGGGGCCTTTAACTAAAGTAAGGGAGGTTAAGCTAATGTGGAGCACAATTATGCTTCTTAAACAGATATTCATAGTGTGGTTGGCATGTCAAAACAAATTGCTAAGAAAGGAACGACATCAGAGATTACATATTCAAGTAGATGATCAACATTGCTGCCTATGTGATCAGACACAGTTGGAGACACATACACATCATTTGGACAATGCAAGTGGATTATAGGCCTAAGGGAAAAGCTGAGCAGCTGGATGGACATCAAT
This sequence comes from Nicotiana undulata, assembly GCA_005239495.1. Classification (NCBI taxonomy): domain Eukaryota; kingdom Viridiplantae; phylum Streptophyta; class Magnoliopsida; order Solanales; family Solanaceae; genus Nicotiana; species Nicotiana undulata. Next base: position 58,917 of record ML255485.1, read on the forward strand.
ATTCAGAACAGTGAAGCAAGTAAGGTGATCAAGTGGATCAAAAGGAGACAATGGAGCCAATTCTAAAAGGAAATAGTTGATGTCGTATAAGGAGCCATGCTATACTATACTATACTTGGCAAGCAAGAAACTGGAAAATCTTTAGGAAAGTAAATGTAAACAAAGACTTTGTATATGAACAAATTAGGAAAGAGATTGTAGATAGATTGGATACACTGTATAGGAATAAAAGAGCTAGGAAAAGTCAGTTGATGATTCAGAAGTTATGTAACTAGATGTGTTGTTTTGTTTGGAGATCTAGAGTCTGAAGCCATATTCAGACACTAGATGCTCTTTAGGATGTAAAATTGTTTTGGTTGTTATGGTAATATTTACATTTATTACCTCTTTTTTTTTTTTTTTTGAAGAAACAGAAGTAAAATAATTTATTTAGTTCTAACTTACAAAGAAATATCCCTAGAACATATTTATTTGTACCATATTTATTTTTGAATGGTAAAGTAATTTAAAAGATACTAATTCTTTTGGCTATATGGTTTGTACAGAGGAAAGTAAAAAATAAAAAAGAAAGAGTGATAGAGTTGATGATATGTGTTACAGAAAATATTATCATCAAGTTTACTATATTTATTCCTAAACCAATCGGCTTATCTCCAAAAATACAAAAACCAAAGGTTTAAAGTCAAGAAAAATTAATTAATAGTGGAGAATGAAATATGCGGCACTCGTCGACGTCGTTGGTAAGTGGAGCAAGTTGAGGAGTACGCGCATTACGAAAGGGCAGAGTCTCCCATACAATGGGCGGAAAAAAGATTCTCAAGTGCCGCACTATAATCCAATACTTCTCTTCTGCTTCTTCTTATAGAAAAAGGTACCCCTCTCTCTACCCATTCGCGGAGACACGGAGCCGCTATTACCCAACACTTTTGGAACCCCCCACTCCCCCAAATACTTTATTCTTCCCCCCCCCCCCCCCCCCCCCCCCCC
>ML255485.1:60105-87865 GCA_005239495.1 Nicotiana undulata
CCCCTCCCACTCTAAAGCCTAAAGCAAACAACGTCATGTCCACTCATTTTGCTCAAAAGCCACTACCTTTTTAAACATAACTATGGTTAGTTTGTTAACCCATGGTTATTCTCCTCACTTTGTCCAATAATTCTCCACTTTTCTCCACATCTCATACCCCTTAACCCCCACGTTCTTTCATCTCTATATATCTCTCTCCGTTTCCATTGTCCTAGACTCCCTTCCACTTTCAGTTCCAAATCCTAAGCATTACTCATTTCTTGTATTCCAAGCAATCTAGGGGCATCGAAGTTCTCTTTGTTCATTCGATTTTTGTTTTACACATAGTGTTATCAGTGTAAGAGGAGATTTAGTTATATATACGTTTGCAGCAACATGAGTTGCAACGGTTGTCGAATTCTCCGGAAAGGTTGCAACGAGAATTGCATACTCCGACAAAGTTTACAGGGCATTGAAAGCCCTCATGCTCAAGCTAATGCCACAGTCTTTGTCGCCAAATTCTTCGGCCGTGCTGGCCTCATGTCTTTCCTCTCCTCTGTTCCCGAATCTCAACGGCCAGGTACTTACATATTCATGTGCATCAAACCATTTTTATTTATTCTATGATAATAAATTTTGTTATAAGTAACAGAGTAGCCTTATCCACTGAGAGTATTTATTTTTTTTGCTCTAATTAAAGAAAAACCATAAACTTCTACGTTCATACAATATGTATTCTAGTATTACTACTATTATTACTTATTTACTGAGGAGTTTGTTTTTGTGTACCTGTAGCTTTATTCCAATCGCTGCTGTTCGAAGCGTGTGGAAGGACGGTGAACCCGGTGCACGGAGCGGTCGGATTACTGTGGACGGGTAACTGGCACGTGTGCCAGTCGGCGGTAGAAACGGTGCTTAAAGGAGGCGTATTACGGCCGTTGCCGGAGTTTTCAGGAGTAACAGCTTTACCGGAGTCCGATTCAGCATCCGAAGCCAACGATGTTGATCTCTTTAGATCGCAAAGCTTCAACTTCCGATCTAAGAGGAAAGTTATGGATGAGGTGGCGGAGGATCTAGATCTCGGATTAGGATTCCCGGTGAAAATGGCGGCTACCGGCGGTAGAATGAATCGGAGGACGGAGAAGAGACGAGAGACGACGCCTTCGTTGAATTCAGATGAATCTGATACCACAACATTAGAAAGTGGTTTTATGTGCCATCAAAATCCACAAGGACAAGGAGATGATACTAAGCTTCTTAGATTGTTCTTTTGAAAGCTTGATTCAAGTTTTACCGTGGTTACTATTTGTTATTAACTGAAGCGGAAACGAGTTTTACCTTTTTTTGTTTTGTTAAAAGTGTTATCTCGAACTTATTAGTGGTAAGTTTTCGGTAACTTAAGGGGGTAAATTGAGATGCTTTTATGGCACTTGATTTCTTGATAATGAAAGTTTTGAGGGAAAGATGAGAGTTGCCTTCTTTTTGTTTTCTTTCTTCCCTTTTTAGGTTCTTTCTGTTTACAATTTGTCACTGATCATTGTGACTCATAATAAAAGACAATTTTTCACATTTCACCTTCTTTTCCCTCTTTATGATGGAATTTCCTGTTGACTAGAGTTGTACTTCGAATGAAACAACGGTGACCTCTTTATAATAATATTTTTTGTGTAACAATACTTTATTAAAAATTTTTGGAATCAATTTTAATATGATGTTACTCTATAAAAGTAACGAAACATTTTTCCATATTGCAAGTATAATTATATGAACTTTGAGTAGTTTTTACTATTAAAAACTTCTATTTCTAAAACAACTTAAACTTGTGTTCAATTTCAATTAAGCTAGTTTGTTTAAATTGCTTTAACTTAGGATTTAATTATACTGACCTCTAACAAACTTCTATCACTAAAGTTTACGTCTAAATTATTTTTTTCACCATCAAGATGTGCCTCATAATAAGGATTAAGTTGTACCTCTTAAACTTGTCAAAAGCTTTGTACGTAATTGTCTCTCATGTCTAAGGCAAATGTAGAAACGAATATCATTCATCGTGGTAAACCTTCATAATTAAGTGATACTTCTATCTCGTAAACAATGAAATTTTTTGTATATGAATAAAAAAAAATCAATGAATATGCTCCTTTTGCTCCATATATATACGTTGAGAATAAACGACTAATTTTAGGAATTTTTATGTGTAATACTAATTTGTGATCATTAGTCGTTATATATCTCCATTTCCGTCATATATTATCTTTCTTACCCTTAAGAAAAACGTTAGATAGTCTTAATCATGAGAGTTCTATCTACATTATTTGAACGTCTAGCTTAATTAACCTACACTACTGTAAATAGTAAAGGTAGCTTCTTGAACACATTTTATTTTGCAAAAATTTCAAATATTTGGAAACAAATTCAGTTTGATAAGGTGCGACAAAATTGAGCAGTTCCTGGAGTGACTACTTTGTTCTACTGGAAAGTGGAACATTCGAGATCGCAATTATCTGCATGCTCTCGATACACTACATCTTTTTGGTGGATATTATTGAGAATTATATATATTCCCTATTCCCTATTCCCTAAACCTGAATTTTTTCTTGAAATTATCTTTTAACAAGAAAACAAAGATATTTAACTTAATGTCACCAAATTGGAGAGTTGATTAAATTTATTTTTTACTTAGCTGTCAGGTGTCTTGAATCCTTGTATAGTGTACTTTCTTATATAATTCTAGTCTTCATTCTCATATCGGATAAAAATGAATCCAGATTGCACATTTGACATTTACACTGGAAGAAGATCTTTTAATATTCTGTCTTGCAACAATTGACAAACAACAGGTAAGATGACGATTAATTCGAGACAGTTAGCCGTTGTCTCCATTACTTGACCCAACGAAAACTAAACTTCACCCTAAATCATAATGGAAAAGTATACTCCCTCCATTCACTTTTAATTGACACATTGACTTTCACGTCCTTTAAAAAATGAAGCGCATAATTTATTAATTTATACATATTTATTGTATTTGAGAAAATGATTTGAAATGAGTAATACTAAAAAAAAGGAAAAAAGAATTAAATCCTAACACTTGATATAGATCAATAATTGGTGAGGTCATTTACCTAATAATGAATCTCACATGATGGCCATTTTACTAAAATCTATATCAAAATAAAGATTCTGAATCTGCATTGTTGATAAGGGATTAAAGATTAGTTATCGCCCTCAAGCTTGATTTTGCAACTGAATTATTTTAGGGTTTAGGTATACTACATGATAGAAATGATGATATCAATGAGTCAGACTTCATTTTTACTAATAAATAAAAGATAGAGAAAAGAAAAAAGCTCCAAAAGGTGAGTTGAGCTATAAAGTTAATTCCGGCTTTTGAGTTGTGAAAGAGGCATATTTATTAAAGATACTCCAAAGTTTGGGGTATTTTCTCGAGTTTAATTTTGTGAGGAGCAATTGGCCGCTGGGAAAAAGGGTCCTACAGACAATTTGCATTATCTGCTAATAACTTTATCCAATTGGTGGAGAAACTACCTTTTAATTTACTCCATTTATTATGCTCGCTCAGACCTTGGTAAACTATTTCTATTTAATCGTATGCTTTAGGGTTGTACATAATTTGTCGAAATTGAAATTTTTGATATTTGGTATTTAATATTTTGGTATTTAGTATAGTATTTATCGATTTGGTATAAATTTTAAGAATATTTGGTATTTGGTATTTGAAAATAAAACATCGAAATACCGAATACCGTACCGAAATACATACTAAATTACATAATATACATATTATATATAGCATAAATATAAAAATTATAAAATTTTACTTCCTTTTATTCTTAGTTTTAAAAAAAAAAATTCCCACCTTTTATTTTCACTATACGTACCTTTTTCCATTTTTTTGGTTACTGCTTACACCCCGTTGTTTCCCCTTTTTAGTTTTAGGATTAGAATCCATCATTTGCAAATCTTACTTCAACTTAGATAGACCATAGACAAACCTTACTTATAGTGTTGTTGCATTCAAAAGATTGATTTTATTGGCTAGTTATAATTTAATTTTGCCGGCTAGTTAAGATATTTTTCTCCCCTAAATATTACGTTCAAAAAGTTGCTTTAGAGCCGAACAAACCGAAGTTACCGTACCGAATAAACCGAAACCGGCGAAAAACTGAACCATACCGAATTTAATTAGATACGGTATTAGTATAGTATTTTAGAAAACCAAATACCGAAAATACCGTACCGATCGATGAACACTCCTAGTATGCCAGGTTAGTTTGCGCATAGTTATATATAAAGTATTTATTATTTTTCATCAGCATAGTTATCGAGTAACATTGCTTACTAGTAAAACTTTGATAGATAAAAGGAAATTACCTACTTATATTTTTGCTTGTGCTGGAATTTAAATCTGAATCTCATAGTAATTTTGTACCCCAATCCATTGACTATTAGATCGCACATGTGCTAATAGGTGAATAAAGTCTTTACCAGTATTTCTTGACATGTATTTTTGGACCAACGATACATAAGAGTGCAATACAAGTAACTTTGATATAAGAACTCTTAGAGCTGCCGTGGGAATCTTCCGCATGTATCTAAAGGTGACTTGTGAATAAAAGTTGAGCTTTATGCAATAAAATCTAATTCATATATTCAAATAGCGGTGAAATTTTTTGGGAAAATTTTCACAAACCATTATTGTTTCGTGGTTATTAGCTAATTGCGGCTACCATTTATTATATTACTTCCTATAACTATATTTTTAGGTTTTTAGAGTGTATTCAATATATTTAAGTTGTTGTATTCATGAATATAGTAGCATTTATCAGCGTGAAACAGGGGATTACAGTTAGACAAATTATCGTGTTCGACTGTATTCACAGCATGAAATAGGGGATTACAACTAGATAAATTATTGTATTTGATTGTATTCGATTGTATTCACGATATGTAATTGTGAATATAGTAATGTAAATAGCGCAAATCTTGGTATATTCAACTATCTTTAAACGGAAAGTGAATCAATCAACACAATAAACTCATAACTCAACTAACTCAATTACATCACCCATAATCTATATTTGGTGCGAAATATGCTGAATATTTTTCCCAGATGATAAATACAACAAAAACATAACAATTTGAATACATATATACATCTGAATACATAAGTTATGTTAATTAAAAAAAATATAAATACATTCATGTAATACATCGAGACAGTGAATACAATGAAGTACATGGAATACAGCGAGATACATTGAAATACAATGGAAAAAAGTGAATACAATGAAATACAACGAGATATATTAAAATACATTGAAATATATTAACAGAATCTTCAAGTTGCTCAACCCCAAACTCCGTCGTCTTTATTCAAGAACAACCCTAATATCGTTTTGTCGAGAGGGCCGCATTTCTGACTCGAAACACCACTGTTCCTATTACCATAATACCCTCACGTGCTTCAAAAAATCTATTCTTTACAATTGATTTTGAATTACGCTTGAGCCATTGACCCTCGCCTTTGACGGCGAATCAAACGACGGTCGTCAACAATTTGTCAACTGCGCCGATGAGAGAGAGGGGGGGGGGGGGGGGGGGGGGGGGGGGGATTTTCGACGCTGTCAACAATCCGTCAACAACGCCAGGCAAGAAATCCTGAGAAGAGATAGAAACGGATAAGAAGGGCATTCTGACGCTGTCAACAATCTGTCAATAATGGTGCTTAATCTCCCTTCTTTTAGAATAAGAGCAGCTAAGCACAGAGGTTGGTTTTATGAGCCACCATGATATTAGCTCCATGCTTTTATCCATGACTCAACAAGCTGGTCCTGGTACACTTAGCGCCCTTAATCCAAATGAAGACTTCATTGAGCAGTCGCAATCTCGATGGCTGTTACTGTTATAACGCTATAGCTTTTTTAGCTAAAGCAACTCTGTTACATGGTTTATTCTCTTGACAATCTTTATTGGCTAGGTCCAATCAAAGCATTACACTTTTCTAGTTAGGCTAACTAGTATTATCGGAGGTAAGGTATTATGTCCCCCTCTTGTTGTATTAAATTTTGAGATTTGAATAGACAAGGTAGGGGCCATTGCCAAATCCCCAGAGAGAGAGAGAGAGAGAGATGGGGTAGGGGATACAAGAAATTTGAGAGGAGAGAGAAAAATAATACAAAGCTTATTTTATAGTTTAAGGATATGAGGTGGTCATAAATAAATATTTGGCCATAAAAAATCAAAAGGTAGCTATAAAATATAATTTTTTAAAAGGGTATTTATTTAAAATAAAGTACTAACCTTTGCTATAGGAGCTAAAAATTCTAATTTTTTTACACTAGCTATTAACTGATACTAATATATTTAAACACTACTCACCAAAATATAAAAGATAGTATATACTATATAGTTAGTGGCGAAGCCTAATGGAACCATGCTTATTATCCTTCGTCGAAAAATTCCACTGTATATACAAGAAAATATATTATATTTAAAAACAAACCTTTATGGGGAAATCTTTTATTGCTTGCATGCTTAGTTTCAACTTGCAAGTTGCAATTTAGGCTAGGCGCCTACCAAATAGCTTTGCAGAAAGATATTTAAAGAAATATGTTAAAGTAGGGTCCACAATCCACAAACCATACTTAGAAAAAGAGATCCACAACGTAATAAATTAAAATAGATAAGAAAATAAAGAAGAGAAAAGGTTGAAAATGCAGCGATCAGTTAATATGAAGGGCACCAACCAAATAAAAGAAGCATAATTTGGATTCAAATATCTAATGCCCTATTGGCTAATAAAAATTCTTTTTAAACTTTAAACAAAAGGCTTCCAAGATAAACCCCTCCACTACTTGTAATAAGTTATTCTTTCCTATTTTAGACCAAAGTTTAAGTACTATTTTTGTTTGTGAAGAGGAGGACTCTTGGGCTAGCACACTACCACAGCCTTAATTCACACAAACTTGTCAACTCTTTAGACCTTACAATTACAACTGATTCAACGTATAACTATGTTATTGTTTTGAAATATTATATTAGGCAGTGGATGTCTATAACTCCTAAAAATTTACTTTTACTATTATTTCTCATTAATTTCTCAATACTTCTTACACTTATTGTTGTAACTCCTACACCTCCATGACTCTCTCCATGATCTTCTCTCATGATCTCTATGTAATACTATAAATAAAGGATAAGAAGTGATATTGTACACACTTGAATATATGAAAGAAATAAGAATTTATCATCTCTTGCTCCCTATATTCTTGTCTATTTTCTTGTTTTATATTATTACTTTGTGCTAAGTTTCTTAACACGTTATCAGCGAATCTCTAACCAAGTGGGAAGACAACTTATTTGGCGATGAAATTATAAATGGCCGACAACCTTGAATCAATTTGGTTGAGCCTGTGAAAATCTAGGCATTTCGTATGCCATATCAATGTTGTGTTTGCTTTTGTTAAACAGGGAGCATCATTTTTCGGTTGCCATGAATTCTGCAATTAACTTACATTAATAATTAAGGCTTAGTTTAATTTGTGTCTGATCACGCTCAACTGTGTCTAATAAAAGACTAAGCGGGCGTAGCAAATATAATCCGGGGTATTATGCCCAGAGTCGAATCCCACAAGGAATTAACGTATCAATTGAAGTCTTTAGAGTACTAAATTCTCGCTAGTCAACTTCCTCAAACTTTGTGAATATTACTTGGTGTTGTTTTTACTACTACAACTGAACAAAATTAATAAAACTACGATTAACTAACAAGAAGTGTAAACTATTGGAATAAAGGTCTAAGGCAATGGTTTCCCCCGTTGGTCCTTTCCTAGTTGTATGTTGTTATAGCTTTGATTTGGTTGTCTCTATCAATCATGAACTCTCCAGTTATCGTAAATCTTTCTCAAGCATTTATGACAATTTACTAGACGCACTCTCTCGAGCTACGCTAGCTATATTTACGTTACGGTTCACTTTAGATTGCACCCAAGGTATATTATTTCTAACCCAACCTCTAAACCCTCGGTTATGACTTTCGTCTATACTCCGGGAGTGGTGTTGTTCAACAACTACCTAAATATGCACTCTTTCTCAAGCAGATACATAATAAATAGGAACCGCTAGTTGAGGGCCCTTCAACTAACTACAATCAAAACGTAGTTGAACAAATAGAGATGAATAACCAACTCAAAACTATATTAACATGCCAACAAGTTTATCCCCAACGGGTTCCACCAAAACCTTAGATAAAGATATTTAGCTACTCATAATAATAACAAAAACTACAAAAGAATTCATAGTCAATGATGAAAGACAAAGGGAAGAGAATAAAGATTGATGCCCAATGTTTCTCCTTGCCTCTTTCCTTTGCTTTTGATGTTTTCTACCTTTTAAAACTGATTCTCCTCCTCTTGGGCGACTTCCTTCAGTTCATATAGGGTTTTGGGGCTTAAAATCCCGTGTTTTGCACATTAGTCCTTGAAATTTACGTGTCTTGCCGCGGTCGCGCCAGGACCGCGGCCAAACAAGCTCTCAGAACCTGAGGCTGCCTTCCGCCGTTGTTGCACCGCGGTCGTGGTAGGAACGCGGCACTGTTCCGTTTGGAATTCTGAAAAACATGAAACATAAAAGTTGTAGCCCTTTGAGTTATCTTTCCAACCATATATTGTATAGCCCAAATGGAGTCCGGATCCAAAAGTTATGTCCATTTTACTAGACAGTGCGCAATATGCCTCCTCGAGTCGTCGTTTGTTCTCAACTATCAAATTTGACCCCCGAGCACGATCCCAACTTAATTCCTTGAGCTTTTACTCAGACTTCAAAGTTCCAAATCACTTAAATTCATTCCATAACATCTATATAACTCGGAATCACTCCTACAAGGCATAAAACACATAATTAGTACAAGATACTGTCGATTAAATCTCAAACTCAATCAAAGTGCAGTAAACTAGAGTGTAATAAGTGACTAAAATACGCAATTATAGCCTATCATCAGTGTCACATAACAATTTAGTTTCATTTGTGCAGATGTATACATATGGAGTACCTACTTTCAAGTGGCAAACAAGAGCATATTATGATGCATTTACATCATCTCCCATATGTATTGCTCTGACAGTTTGCAAGACAAGATTATGAAACTGTTAACTATTGAGAAGGTTTCTAATTAATCTTAAAAAATAATAAGAATTTAAATTTATGTTGTGGTCAAAATAAATTTTGGATAACTACGATACTTCTTATTCCCTTTATATTTGATCATGTGGTTGTTCGTGAAAAAGATCAATGTGAACTTTCAATAAAGTTCGAGCAAAAATAACTGATTATTAGAAAGTAGTATATCATGAAAGGCTCAAGCGTGAGTCCACTTAGATTTATTATACCATGGTATAAGGGTAAGATATCAAGTTTTAGTCCTGGTGTACTATGATGATAAGAGTTAGATTTGAGTCCCAATTCATATGGCCTAGCATACCTTTATATGGGTAAATCATTGGATTTGAGTCGCAATGCAGTGTATTGATGATGTAATGATGACTAAAGAAAAATACTATATTTTTCATGTAAAAGCATGAAACTTGTCCCACTTGATTTGCTCCATTCTTGAAGTGAATGTGATAGTGGTACTTAATAAGTCGAAATTGAATACAAGTAGTTGACCATTGAATGTGGGCGTGTCAAAGACCAAAATAATAATAGTCATAATTTTGATAATTATAAAAAGGTGAACAATACGGGTTCTCAAAATAATCCTTCAAAGGTGAAGTAATTGTGTATCAATATGGTCTATAAATATGAGACGCCTCAAACGATCATAGTCCATTTTTGAAAGAAGCGACTTGTGATAAGCAATGTAAATGCAGACTCATTCCTGAAAGTGAATGTGAAAATATACTTGTAATATAAATTATGCATAAGAATGTGCTTATGCATGGTTGAGTAATATACTACAACCCACATCTACTGGGAGATTTATGATAAAGAAAGATAATTAATATTACTGTGTAGTTACATGTTTGTCATTACTTGCATACATGTGGTACGCCAAAAATATTTTTTCATGCCTTATAAAATGTTATTAAAGGCAAAATTAAAGCAAGAAGTGGTTTGCTTATAATGATTTTGAATATGACAATTATTACAAAATAATTTTCTCCGTAAAGGAGACACTCACTATATGGATGTAATAAAAGATCTTGTAGTACAAAATTAATTAAGAACTACGGAAGAACTAAATTATTACTCCGTATGAATAAAATTGTTCTTGACGTTAATATTGTAGTAAGTCTCAAAAGAAACTTTTTGAGTTCCAAACATATAGCCAGAGTGGTTGGCATTTGAAAGGAAGATTGAATATCTTCATATTACTATAATCATACCGGGTAGATATGAAAGGTTACCTGATTTTTCTTCTGTTTATATTACACATGTATAAGCATGATGACAGAATCAAATGCCACCAGTAAACTAGAGGTTTACTAAAATAAAGATTAGTTGGCATGACCGGTTGGCCATCCCGGTTCAATTATGATGCGAAAAATGATTGAGAATTCATATTGGCATATATTGAAGAATTAGGAGATTCTTCAAGAATTCTCCGGAACGACTTGTTCTCATGATAAATTGATTACTATAACATCTCGAGTTGGGATTGTATTCCCAGATTTATGGAACGTATATATATATATATATATGGGCCAATCAGTTCCAAGATAAAACTTCTTGAAGAAGGAGTGGAGCAAATGATCGAGATGGTCATAAGAAAGAGGCAAGTGCTCTAGAAGAGCACCACGACATAACACTCTATAAGAAATCGTGGAAGAGGCTGAGGTACCTGAAAATGAAAAGATCTCTATAAGTTATGTCTTTATTGTGTGATGATGAAACCGATGTAAAATGATCATCGATGATATTTGAGTGTTACAATCTCTATGAATCCTCTCATTCTTCTTTTCAACAGTAAATAAAAGAGCTTTTAAGCTTAATCTTGAATTTTATTTTATTTTAATCCAAATGCTTGAAGCTTGATCTTGATCTTGACGTACTTTTAATCCAAGGGCTTGCAGATTGTTCTTGAATCTTCGTCTTGATGTTTTAATTCTTAGAACACTTGGATGCTTGTAGCTTTTACATAAATCCGCAACGTTTGATCCACAAGCTCTCTCTTGCTTCTTCTTATAACTTCTGGTGTCTTTTCTAGGTTATGAAGACCCCTATTTATAGTTGTAGGAGGGAAGAGTTATGATAAGAACAAACTCTTACCGACCAATCAAATTGATGTGTGACAAGGCCGCATGTGATTAGCTAGAATATGTAACTTGCACATACATCGCGATTTCATTGGCCTTTTAATGTGACTTGGCATGCCTTGTCATTTTGACACGTGGCATGATCCTATTGGCTCTTCTGTTAGACTTGGTGTGCCATGTCATTTGACATGTGGCACCAAGTTGGGTCTGTAGGAAGATGACATATTGGGCCTAATGAAGTAGGCTCATTACTTTAGCCCAATTAAATGGGCTAGCCTATTGGATTAAGACTTGGCATGCCATGTGGACAAGATTTTTTCGTAAATATCCCGGAATTAGTTATATGGAGATATGTTCTCCTGCGGCGGATGAAATTATTTTCAGGTTTTAATTTGGCAATACATGAAAAACTTGATATGCATATAATGAAAATCTTTCAAGGATTTACATTGTTCTGAAGCATAGTAAGCTTCCTAAGAAACTTATTAAATAAAGTTTCATCAAATTCTTATGTGGATTAGACCAATTATGGCGTACATGATTTGTTTTTGTGTCTAGTGCAATTGGTGCACTAATGTATCTTACTAGAACCATAAGTATAACAATATTCTAGCGAGATATAATTTTACTCCTATGTGGATATATTGAAATACGATTAGCGTTGAATTGCAAAAAGAAACCTTGATATAGATTTGCTTATTCTAAGAAATACTGCCAAGATTTTGTTGGTTATGCAAATGCATGCATTTTCCTGAAGTTTGTTCTTCAAACAATCTATTTGTGTGCCAGGGTTGCCATATTATTATTATTATTCTACAAGGCAGGTTATTGTTGATCCCTATTCAAGTCATACCAAGATAAGCAACTGATAAAACATGTGACTCAACACACAACAGACGTGTGATTTTTCTTTGAAGGAGAAGATTCCAATAATATTGAATATGATGTTGTTTGCATATCTTAATTGAAAGAAGGATATATCGAAGGAGACGTAATAAAGCAAATTTTACCACAGTTCTTTTTCAGACGCATGATCTTCAACAGTACGGTGAAATTGATATTCAACAAATTCATTCTTGTGATAATTTCGCTGATTTTTTCACTAAGGCATTGCCAACCTCAATGTTTGAGAAGCTGAAATACAAGATTGAAATGCATGGTCTCAAGAAATAAAGTGATGTTTTCATCAGTGGGAGGCAGATACGCATTGTACTATTTTTTCCTTCGCACAAGGTTTGTCCCAATGAGTTTTTCTAGCAAGGTTTTTAACGAGGCACCAGACAATGCGTATTACATGATATGTGTACTCTTTTTCCTTCACTGAGATTTTTTCCCACGTGGTTTTTTCTTAGTAAGGTTTTAACGAAACACATTATCTATAGACTTCCAAGGAGGAGTGTTATGAAATATTATAATTATGTAGTGGATGTTTATAACTGCTAATGAAGTTACTCCCACTACTATTCTCCATTAACCTCCTAATACTTCTTACAATTATCGTTGTAACTCTCACACCTCCATCACCCCCTCTATCATCTTCCTCTATGATCTCAATAGTTAATATCATGTTCATGACATCGCTTTGTATTACCTCAATGTCATCCTATAATATAAATAGAAGATTTGGGCATCACATTGTACATAATTAAATGTGTGAAAGAAATAAGAATCTCTTATCTCTTGCTTCCTATATTCTTATTTAGTTTTTTATTTTATATTATTATTTTAAACTAAGTTTCTTAATAATTATGTGTATATATATAAGATGATAGGGTTTTCTCTCGGTCCTATGGACCACTTTTCGACCATTGAATATCGGGAGGTCCACAAAATCGAGCGATGTCTAGAAAAAGATTTTGAGGACCACTTTAGGGTTTGATGCATGCAGTCTAGGACCAACAAGGCCCAAGTCTCAGATATGTAGAATCTGGAGTGCGAATAATGTTATTCTTGACCACGGCCAAGTTTCTGACATAACCTTCAATTTTATTTAAATGTAATTTTGATGAAGATATTTTTTGATAATTAATTAGGACTTGGAAGAGGTGAACATTAATAGTTTTGGCCACTGAATATATTTGACTTTTTTTCACTTTATGCTCTTTTAAAAAGTATGTAGCGGGCAGGAAAAATGAAAGATGGGTGGGTCAAAGGTAGTCTCGAAACGAGAGAGAGTGTTACTTGGGTTTTGAGACAAAGAGGAGTTACGAGGCGCACAAGGTTGTTGACTTTCTATGCTTTATGTTTTACTCTTTCCGGTCCAAAATAAGTGATTTTTTGTCTGTTTTCACGCATATTAAGAAATTTATTTTTTAGCATTAATTATCAATGAAATTGATCATATTAACCTTTACTATCTCACTTAAATACTCCTAACACATTTTCCAACACTATTTACTCCAAGGGCAATGTAAGAAAAAGAAAAAAAAATCATTCTTGAATTCCGTAAAAATCACTTATTTTGGACCACAAGAAAAAAGCCAGAATCACTTATTTTTGACCGGAAGGAGTAATAAATATGAGAAATGACCCATATTAAAATATTTCTTGGAATTAAGTATTATTAAAAGAAATTACTATTTTTTTAGTATTAAGGGTATAGTTGAAAATAGATAATAAATTTAATCTTGAATTCCTAAGACGACAATTATTTTGAGATTATTTTTTCGATAGTCAAAATGGGACAAAGGGAACAAGTTGGTATTGTACGAATTTTGTTGTAGTCGAGGCAAGTGAGAAGAGAACAGCAAATACTTTGTATATTTACTTAATACTACAGGAAAAAATAATCTTAATAAACAGTTTTTTACATCTTAGCAGTGTGGTGAGCTCCGCAAACAGATTTATAATATGTACTTCCTCCATCTCAAATTATTTTATCATTATATATAATTTATGTGAAATGTTGACCTAACATTTTAAAATGGAAATCAAATTCTTTTGTCCTACTTGAAAGTTGAAACACACACTTTCTCTCCACCGCTTGATTATGTCGGCAAACTTTTTATTGCTCATTGTTTGCCTACATCTTCTATTCCTGGCCCAATACTCGTTTCCTTAGTGCCAATTGCCCTAAGCCAATGTGGACGTCATTTATTTTGGACAAATATTTCGTAAAAACAATACGGACTAGCTAGTTTTTGGACTGGTCATTAAAAAATAATTAATATTTATCAAATTATTGAAAAATAAATATTATTTTACTGCAACAAAGACCAACCTAGCATATTATGCTGGAACTCCAACACGCGAAAAGTTCCAGCATAATATACTGGACATTCGAGAACCTATGTATGAACTTCCAGCATATTATACTGAAACTCCGGTTTATTATGCTGGAATTCGAGTATATTATGCTGGAGTATTTTTTAAATTTTGAACAGTATTTTCATTCAAATTTATTTTTACGTAAAAATTAACTAAATTTCGATTACTTTTGAAACCGTGACGAATTTTGAATGACCACCGTAAATCTAGTTGTTTCTGAGTTTCTTCCGTTTCCTTGGAGCTAATTGCCCAAAGCCACTGTGGACCTAATTTATTTTGGACTCTCATTTTTTTAAAAATTAATCGTTTTGATAAATTAAATTTATTTTTAAAAGAACAAGAAGCCCTTTATCATCTCTTTATTTGCAGATCTATCCTTCCTGCTCCAATCAATAGCGTTAGCTAAATAAATCGTTTGAGGGGAGATAAAAGATAAGAAAAATACTCCTATGACTAAGTGGTGCAAAAATCATTTAAAAAGGATAATATGAGTCAAAGCGAGTATTAAAGAAATGATTATTAAGTTTAGGTCGCAGTATTGAGATTAAGATGTTTTCAGTGCAAATCTTACGAAGTAGGAATTTGTGTGAAAATTAAATGCAGAGTGCTCCTCACTGCGTGTTGGTTATAGATTCCAGGTCCAGTGCTAAATTTCTCCAAATTCTTTACCTAGGAAGAAGGTACATATATTAAAATTACTAACTACTACATAACTATATTCTCCCAAAATAACCTGTCTAAACTAATCTCTTTCATAATCTTACAAGTTGGAATCTGGGAAGCAAACTCTTACACATTCACAGGAAACAACACACACACAAAAATGCGAGCGCACACACAGAGAGATACAGAGATGAAAACACTAGGAAGTTCCAGGAACTGCTGAATGATTGTCTAATTAGAATTTTACATATATATACACGAGTTCTTTTTTCTCTTCTTCCTTGACAAACAGTGGAAAAAGAAAAGAACGAAAGATTAGAGCATGTATACAGCTGATTAGTGAGAAAGAAATCATTTCCGAAATCTTCTGACAGAGAAGAATACATGAGCAGGGAGCAAATGTGTTGCAAAAATGCCAAACAAGAACCAGGACTAGTCATCGTTCTCTTGCTCTGGCCACCGTTACTATAGGGTGTTAGCATTAAAAATTTTGTCAATTAACATCAGTTCTACACCTGTCTTGTCAGGCTGTTGATCCGCGGTTATGTTGTATTACGTGTGTTCTCAAACTACAGTCTTTAACCTGGTCCACAATTCATAATATTAATCATAATCTGAGTAATGCAGAAAAGACCTACACAGACATGAAATGGCTGTGCTGCATTACCTGCATTGTTGCTATCATCGACAAGAAATCTTTGCACTGTTCAAGAGAAGCCTGCTCTTTGGCAGCTACTTTGGCAAGTTCACTTACCAAAGAATTTAATTCCTCCACCTGAAAAGAACACACTTTTCAGGCAACCACCAAAACAATCAATTTTTAAAAAAAGTTACAATAAAAGTACAGCTCGTCTGCTGTAGCAGATTACTACTAATATGCACCAGCAGATCAGTTGGAAGGAGGAATTGTGCTACGGCTGGTAGCCTCAAGATACATATCACGAGAACAGATAATACCCAACTTTCAAAAATCAAAGTACAGACTTTTTTAACACAGGAATCTTCAACAGATACTTCCACAACCCACATATTCATCACTGTTTACAGTCTTGAAAAAGTAATGATCCTTATGTCTACTTCCATCAACAATAACAAGAGCTGTATTGCAACTACACCAGAGTTCATTCCATTACGAAAACACAAGCAGGTTATATATACATCTCCAACAATGGATAACATCATTCCATATGTTTTATTTATTCCACAGGCAAAGCAAATCTCGGTAATCCTTAAATGAACACCACAACTACTTATTCATATATCAAAGATGCCTATGTTACATTACTGTTGAGACAGAAGTCAAAAGAAAATATCTAATAGTCAATTTGACACTGCTACAGACACAAGTAATGTTCGTAACTTCGTATATATACATCAATTCAAAAGGACCCTGTAGAGTAGGTACGCAACAGAAGAATTACACTCAACATTATAGTTAGTCAAGGTAGCAAAGCGATCAACTTCCAATAGACATGGAATTTCCTGGGATGGATCTTTTAAAAGAATTATTCAGGACGGAGAATGGAGAAAAGACCATTTTCTTCAAGCAATATATAGCCTAGTGACAGTGGAGGGACATCCAGGATGGTGTGGAGGGGCCTGGGTTAGACTTGTTCCTTGGTGAGATTGTTTTGTCTAGACGATAAGGGAGGAGAGGAATTCATGTGGAGACCTTGTAATTCTCTCCTTTGTACTATGTACAGTACCCTCTTGGTACTGATATTTAATAAAATTACCTTCATCTCAAAAAGAGAGGGAGAGAGAGGAATCATGTGGTGAAATATTAGCAAGACGGGGGCACCAAAAGGGTAACCTTCTTTACGTGGTGGTCACATGGAATCTTATACGATGCAAAACTTGAGGGATTGCACATTAGTAAGATGGTGCCGTGTGCAAGAAAAGTGGTGAGACTACTTGCTCTTCCCCGGACCCTACGATAATGCGGGATTTTTTGTGCACCGGGCTGCTCCTTTACTGCTTGCTCTTCATTGCAAGTATGCAGATGGGTTATGTAATTTGGTGTACTTGATGTTTAACATTTCATGGCTGCTTCCAGGAACAGTTGCTAAAGCCATTTTGACAAGGGGATTGAGCAAAACTAGAAAGAAAAGTCAGTCTGGGAATAGCACTTTCATGCATCTTGCAGAGGACTGGGGAGAAACCAAAATTAACAAAAGAGTTAGATGGGTTCAGACGATGTGAAAATCAAGAGCTACAAAATCTTTTACTTGTACTTCTGGTGCAAAGAACATATTTCTTTTTGTAAAGATGGTTAGATTTTTCTGAAGCTTAATACTAGATACTTCTATCTATTCAACTTTTGCCACCTTCTCTATGTCTATTAATGAGATGGTTATTCTGATTTATAAAAGGGCAGCCTGTGCACTAAGCTCCCAGCTCCAGCTATGCCCACAGGTCAGGAAAAGGATCGGACCACATTGGGTCCTATGTACACAGCCTTACCTCAGATTACTTTAATAAGTTGTTTCCGCGGCTTGAACCCGTGACCTCCTGGTCATACAGTGGCAACTTATACCGTTGGGCCAAAGCTCCCCTAGTCATTAGATTACAGGATTGGCTGAAAGCAACTAGCATAGAGTAGAGGCGTAGTTTTAGTTGTTCGTTCTATATCTGAATAACAGGATTGGGCAGTCATTAGGCTACAGTAGTTATCCCATTTCTGCAAAAATGAAGCTGGAGTTCCAGATCACTTGCCGCACAAACTAGCTGTTTCATTGAATTTCTTGTACATGGAACTGGTTTGGGAACCATCAAGATCCTAAGGTGTCAAAAGCACTGATTGAATACAATGTGTTAAAGACAGTATTTTAAAAACCAGACTATCCTATTGTTAACAGCTTTAAATTTTTGAATGAGGTGGTTTGCAAAATTCAATACTTTTTCTTGGTGTTGCTTGTATACAATCAAGAAGACATGATGCATGTGATCCTTATCAAAAAGACTTGATGCATATGAAACTTAGAAATAGAGTTTATTCTGGTCGGAAACCATGTTTCATCACTAATCCAGCTATTACTTCCTATTTTTGAATTTGTTGATAAAATCTAATTCCAGCTATTATTACATTATAACGAATGATTTTATGCATATTTCTGTCAGACATTGGCTGAACTAATCTCATCCTTTTCCAATTCCAAAGCGAACAAGTGAACTCATGCACTCTGCTTTTGACCTTTATAGGTTTAAATGCACTATAAGTACTAACTTATGTTATTAAGTAGATTTTTGGTCTAGCCTTCAGTCAAGAACTGGAGTTCCAAGTCTAACCATTGTGTAATCAAGTGCTCAAGCCTCCAGGTAGTAATTTAATCAGCCAAATGCTCGAGCAACATGGCAAGTGGAATCTAAACCTCACAAGGTGAGGTTCTCAGATTTTTTCCGTACCCTCCATCAAATCTTATGTTCATGAACTTGTCCATTTTTTATTTCTGCTTTATATTCCAGCTTACTTAACCCTAATGTTCATATCTTGTATGCATGTATTTGGTCCTTAATCTTTGCGGAAGATACTCGTGTCCAAAACTCACTGTTTCTCTAGTTTATGTTGGTTGGTTACAGATTCTTAGTCAACTTCATTATTTTCTAGTCCTACCAGTAAAACTGGAAATTCGTTCACGACAGGGTAACATTTCTGCTAATTGCCAGGAAGGCAAATTGTCTCTTCCAATTGCTTGTTCAATTCTTTCTAACTTTATGTACAAATATACGGCTATCTCATGCAACAGACCTTCTCGGTCTACGTGGCAAAATCATTTCATTCAGAACAATGAAATTGGATCAAAGAATGAGCAAGCTTTTAATATCTTACTTTTTCCCCTAAACAAAATTGCAGACAATTGACATCAGTTTCTTCTATCAAGAAACCATAATTCTAACAGATCAAATCCAATAAAGCTGCCTAATGATGGTTACCACTATACTGCATTCTACAACTCTGGAAAAAAAGGTTTTTAACACAAAGACTTCGCTTTGTAATATTTTCCTTGTCTTTCCTAATTCCTTTTTCTTTTTCTTTTTTTTGATGAAGTAAATTTCCTAATTCCTTTTTCTAATCACTTCACTCCTTTAATGAGTTTTGAGAAGTTGTCTTGTTAGATGGAAATTGATCTTCTTTCCTTTCTTTTCTTTTCCTTACGATTTTCCTGTATGATGTTGTAACTCTGGAGATTTAAAGGGCTGCCCCGTTTGCCTCTCTCTTCCCTATTTTTCATTGGGATCACTATGAACTACTACAAATTCCAAGTAATAAACTACCTAAACTAAGTTCCTTGTTATTATTCAGAATCTCTTATGGAATCCTCCAAGTAAAATACTGCTTTTACTGCAGTACTTTTAACAATATGCCTTGATCCTATAATACTAAAGATAAAGTTATGCGGGCAGCACCAGCAAAACCTGAGAAATCGTCTTGTTAAAGGAGTTATTATGAAATACACTGAGATGAAAAAGAAAATGCAGCTTCCTTTGACTTGGCTTTTCTTTTATTACTTGAGACGAGAAAAAAAGGGCACAATGGAAGAAAAAAATCTATATAGGCGATATCAATTTTTTAGATTAAGTCTTAGTCATGTTAGTACGTTTACCTTAGGTCCAATGATTTCTAGAGTCCTTTAGTCCTTTGTTCTTATTTTTATTTTACCTTATATAATATTGAACGGAGATCAGCTTAAATGAAGCGACACTGATGATTCATATAGCCGAACGGCAACTTGCTTGGGATTGAGGAGCAGTTGTTAGATGAGAGAGAGACAACAAAATCCGAAGAGGATCCATTCCATATCAGAAAGAGCTCAATATAATATTTGTGACGTGGGAACAATTCTATTGCTATTCAATACAAACTTCAACAACAGTTGTGAGCTACTTGATAAACAATATTCTATGTTGCTTAAATATCAAAAGCAAAAGAAAAATGAAGAGGAACTAGTACACTCACTATGCATTAACTGAATCCATGGCAACAGTCACCATTAACAGAAAGATAGCTAGATAAAAATGAGGTTACCTTGCCCAAAATGGAACCGACTGAGGATGCCATTGCCTGCATCACACCATGCGCTGAACTAACAGCATCCTTCAAGTTTTGGATGTCAACCTGTTGTTATTAACACACAGATTACATTAAACTATATGTGACCTCTTATGAAAAGCAGAAACGAAGCCTAAAACCAAAATATAATGTGTCACCCAATAACATACATGAGCTCCTCCAATGACAGGTAGACGGAGAGTGCTCGCTTTCAAGGCTTCAATTGCTCCAAGCAATGAGATGGAGTGTTCTTTATCAAATGAAGCCCAATCTTCTAAGGACGTCATCTACAGAAGAAAAGAATCAACTTAGCTCACAATAATCATATCATGCCTGCAGTTATTCTCTCTTATAACTACTACAAGACCACATCAACTAGATCAACTGGAAGACACTTTCTCTCAGAGTCTCAGACACTTATTCAGAATAACAAATTGCAGTTGATATAAACAGTCAGACTTTCCGATTAGGAGTGGGTTTCCAGATGAATTGGCTCTACTTTGGCTGCAAACTAACGAGGATGGTACCATATATGAGACATAAAAGATAGTATTTGAGCTGAGAAAATATAAATCAACTGAGACGAAACTGGATGCATTTTTAGTTGCAAATTGTATTCACGAATGATGTATTTCAGGGATTTTTCATATATTTAAGGTGAAAGCTAGAATCTAATTGTTGCCCAACTGCAGAGAATCACAGCAACAAGGCAAACACAGAGGAGTCTGGTACTCGCTACCGGGGTAGGAAAAAACATCAAACAATTCATTGACTACTTTTAGAGTAATTTTACATCTGTAAAAAAATGAAGTAACACAACACTCTTTTAAATATGAGCTTATTAAACAGAAGGAACTGCATTGCTACATGCACAGCCGAAGATTAGAAGGTGAGCTTTCCAACAGAATGAATGGGGCAAAAACTTAAGAAAATATAGGAAGTTACTCTCATTCTGAATAGCAAAGCAAAGAAATTAAAACTATCAAATTTGAAATCCGCTCTTAGGAGTGAGAGAAAGCTTGAACAGTAGATAATCATGTATCAGTAAAAAACGGAACAACTCCCTTAAGTCAGAAATTGTCCTAAATTATATTTTGGTTTGTTCCTAAAACAAATGCACTCCCTAAAAGAAACGTTTCCTCTCACTCTCAATACTTACTCAATATTCTACTACGAAAAGTTCATAAGAAACCAACTAAAATGGGTTAAAATTCCTCGGAATGTTAAGAGTTGCATTTGGTGTCAGCTAGAAAGGAGCGTATTACATTTCCATTCCGGATAGGCCTGACACGAGTGGAGTAGTCAATAAGATTCATGAGCAATGTTTAGAGGCAAATGTCAAAAGGTCAACAGCATCACTCAAATTGAGATGCTCATAGTTAGTATTTGCTGGGCAATATAAGATTCATGCTATGCATGCCATAGAGAGGAGTGCAAAGGAAGATGGAAAGTGAAGACAATGCAAAGGTATTAGATGAAAGTAGCTCGGGTTTCAACGAGTCCAGGGATCAAATATGATGAAATAGCAGATATCCAACTGACATTTGAATACAATATAACTTTAAGGAAAATTGAAAATATGAAGGACCTGAACTGGTACCACTGGCACATTCCAATTATAGTCATGATTCATGGATGATGCGTTATAGGGCTTCTTTTCATATGCCAAAAGAGGTAGATCAAGCAGCACCACAATTGAATAACTATCGGCAGAGGTAGGAGGATTCTTTTAAAGGATAATAAGATGAAATTTTGAGATATTAATGGGGTATTGACAGTGAAAGGCAAATTAGGATTAAGTTAAGTAGCAGCTATGCTTAATAATCAAACAAAAAGAAACAGGAGAGAAAAGGCAATTATTGAGCTCAGAAGCAAAGCAGATACCGAAAGTGAAAATAAAGCTCATTCTGAAGTGCAATCAAACTATGTCAATAGAGGGCAAAGTTTTTCTTAGCCTTCTCAATAAAAAGAGGGGCAAAGTTAGGCTGCATCAGGCTGGTTGATTTTACCTTGTAGGGAATATCTTTTCAACGGAATATAAAATAAGCATGAAACCAAAAGATGATATCACCCAAAAATCCAGCAAGAATTTATAATATGGAAAATGTACCTAGGGGAACAAAGGGCTGGTACCATACCTGTCCCTTTAAAATGGAAGCTAGCTTCAATTTCTGCCTCAGCAACTGTAGCCTGTGTCTTTTCTTAGTGATTGTATCACGTAAATCTGATATTGTTATCCATGCGTTCCACAAAGTTTTCTGCAAAAAGTACAACATTTTAGCTTATAAAATGGGTAGGGGTCTTGTTTATCAATCAGCATAAACTTATTAAAGGAACTAAGATAAGACCTTCAATCTTTATAACAACCTAGTGAATTGAAGCTATTTTCAAGACGGCTTGAACCAAAAGGAAGGATCTGATACAAGCTTTCTAAGAAAAGAACTGCATAACCACTGGATTGATCAACATTAACAGATAGAATTTCAGTAAAAGTTACCTATCTCAATTAGCTACTGAGAAGAACAATGACCAAATAGATGACAATATATGAAGTCTTATAACTTTAGTTAAAAACTTCTCTTACAACATCTCTTATCCACAAATTAAAAATTGGAGGTTTAATTCACATAAGATCAGAAAGCAAGAGAGTTCCTTGCAAGGCAATTTGGCCTAACCATGCTCCTACTCCTAGCTACGTAAACTTCTTTTTTCAGACAGCAGCTTGAGACACAATTTTAACAGTTGATAATTAGATAAGGAACAAAACAATACATATCAGCTGGTACTTTTTTTGTGCAAAGAAACTAGTGAAGATATTAATCATTTTCTCATTCTCCGTAAGATCGCCAACCAAGCAGTGGAATTTCTTCTTGCAACTTTTTGCCGCTACCAAGACAATGCCTAGGACTGTTATCAGACTATTCAATGATGGAGGGGACAGAAAAGAAGAACCAGCGGAGCAGAGCTTGGAATGTAGTCCCACAAGCAATTATATGGATTATATGGAGAGAACAAAACCGAATGAAAATTCATGGAATAAGTAAAACGTTTAATCAAATTAAAACTGAACTTTATTTCATTTTTGGAGCTACCATGAGTTTCCCACATGTATAGATAACTGCCTGCATTCTGTAGATAGAAATGTCGATCACTAAAGATCTATTACTATTAGGTATGAGCTTTCTTATCCCTAGAAGTCATTTATACCCTACCAAAGGAAATTCAAGTAAGAGGAATGATTTGAAGTACTTGTTCACATAGCTCTTCTGCGAGGTATGGAAGAATCTGAGCTTCCTTGTTCTTATTTCTCACATCCCACAAAAATTATAAGGAAAAGGAATAAAATCAGGGGAAAAACAGTTTGAAGTTGAAGGGGTATACACAACAACCAATCAATCAACCTACACCTCAATTCCAAGACAAGTTGCAGTCTGCGATACAAATCCTCTACATATTCCACTATATTTGGGCCCGGTTGAATTTAATACTAGTAAGTAATCCTTAGGGGTACACGCAACACATTATAGTGAAATTTTGATATCGAATTAAGAGATTTAAACTTTACAGTGAAAAGTATAGCTTTACCTCTGCGTTGTGTTTTTGCACCAGCAAAGTTGCTTCAGTCGTAGCATTTACGAAGCGCCATTGTAAGTGTCGATTGTACAGAAGCCGCAACAAGTGTGCATCAACAATTCGATTTTCGCCTACCTTCCCCCTCCGAACATCAACAGCAAAACTAAGAACTGAAGGGGTCTCAACGAAGTTACTATTAATAGTACTAACCACATTTCTGACACGTGATGGACTAGGCATTCCTCTGGAAGGAGATGACCCAATAAGCTTACTAGGAGATGCAGACCGAATGCTTCCACGAATAGGCGATGACATTGTTCGCGGGGACGATATTGGGACATCACTAGAGTACTTTCTCAACTTCGGTGGCACAACCAATTTGGAACCTGGACTTGTCGATAAAGGCGACCCAGGATCCTGCAACCTCCTCAACCTGCTATTTGTTTCTTGCCAAAACCTAGCAGAAACAACAATGCCACGAGGCACGCCGCGTATACGTGAACTCCCACCACACTCATGCACTCCTGAAGTACTACCAGAAGAAACACTATCCGTGTCAGATGCAGTAAGATCAGAGGGTAGAGACGACTCATTATTTACGTCCTGAGGTTGTTCAACAGTCTTCAAAGCCGGCTCAGCATTTCCCAAATCAAGACTCAACCTGCCATCGAAGGAAGCCCTCCTTTCATCAATCATAGATTGCTGCAGCGTCCTAATTACATTCCCAGATCCAATAACCTTGTTTCTATCCCCATTATTACTACAATCTAAGCTCCTCGCCAACGGATTCCCCTGCCTAGCCCTCCCCGGCCAACGATGGTGATCAATAGGCTTAGAATTCTCCAACTGATCTGCCCCACCATAATCAGCTCTCCCTCTAAGGGGAGTAGTAGTAGTACTACTACTGGTACTCCTCCTCCTCTCAGGTGTTCCTTTCCTTAAACTGCTCAAATTAGGAGAAGGTGGAGCCACCTTAGTCTTACTTACAGGTAGTGAAAAGGTTTCACCTTGAAATGAAACTGATAAACTCCTAGTAGAAGTCACCAGCAGCTTTGTTGCTGCAGAAACTTCACCTACATTACTGCTTACTTTAGAATCAAGATCAGGTGTAAGAGGCCTAGAAACTGCGGACGACCGCCTCCGGTCAGTCACTGAAACAGATCTTTTGGGACCTGAGACAGGCGTAGTAGTATTTGACAAATTTCTAGAAACTAAAGGAGAAGGGAATCTTCTAGTACTAGAAGAAGTTGAGGTTGAAGATAGTGAAGAAGAATTTGAAGAGGAAGTAGAAGGAGAAGGGGACATATAACGAGATTGGACAGTTCTTGATTTGGGTCTTTTAAGGTTAGCAGAAACTCCAACTCCATTGTTGTCTGGTAACAATGGGGGTCTTCTTGAAGGCTCGTCTTTGGGGTTTTGTCGGCCACTTGTTGAAACAGCAGCCACCATCATCTCTCTCCCACACACACACAGTAACTCTCACTCTTTTCTCTCCAAAATGGGAAATTCAGCTCTCACATTGTATTTTCAAAACAAAATAAACTTACCCATTAGCTGTTTCAGTGTGGCCATGGCCTAAATCCTGCAAAAGAAAGATCAAGATTCAAGAAATCCCACCATAACTCAAAACCCCATTATGAGTTTCTGATAAAGTCCACATTTTTTTACAGCTCAAACAGCACTAATTTTAAAACAGAGAAATAAGAGAAGTGGTTTTCCGGTGAGAGTAAAGGAGGAGGAGGAGGAGGAAAGAGGTGAGTGAAAAGGGTCAGATTTGGGGGTACAGAAAATTGGTACATCCTCTTTAGGCTATTGGGTGGTTTTGGGGTTTTGTGAATCTTTGGAAAGACGTTACGCTAAGCAAATCATAATTTTGTGTTTCACTTATTATTTCTTAATGATTTTTAATGTGCTTTGTATATATATATATATATATATATATATATATATACACTACTGTGTATGTATTTGGTAATTAGAAAATGATTATTTTGCTTTGTAATTAAAACCAATCATTTTGTTTAAGTTGAGAGGTTGTTTGTTTGTATTAATATTATATTAAATATTAAAAGAGGCGTGACTATCTTTATTTTTGTCTATTTGCGAGTGGAGTTCGTAGGTATTGATGGAGGTGTCCCAACTCCACATAAAAGCTCTCCCATACTTGAATTGCAAGTAATTACTTTAATATTTTTTGCTTTACTATATTTTGTCCCTTTCCTCAATTACGAATATGACATATCAAAACAAAAAATAATTTAACTACAACTCCGTTAATTTTAGTCATTTAATTTTTAGTATACTACACTAAAATTAATTATTACTATAACGAAAGAATAACAAAATTATGAAATTGCTATATTTATAGTCCGTTTGGACATTTAAAAAAATTTGGCCATAAAATTTTCAATTTTCACGTGAAGATGCATTTTGGAATTTTTTGAAATTTTAAAAAACTTCAAAAATGTGTTTTTCAAAATTTTTACTCACAAAACTTTAAAAACAACCCTAAATAATAATCATGTCCAAACATAATTTGACAACTCAATTTTTTTTCCTTCTTCTTATAAGTGGGTCAAAAGTGCTATTTTTAATTTTTTTTTTAAGAGGTGACACTTGGATTTATGTAATATGAGTTGTTAAAGCAGTAGCCTTTTAGGCATTTCAAATCGAATTTTAGCATTTATTGATGTTTTTCATGTCCTGTATTATATTATACATTATTTAGTTTTTTCTTTCTTTTCTTTTTTCACTACAAAATTTATATTTATGATTTTAACACACTAACTGAATTACTGAAAGTTGGATAATTATAGATAGATTAGTACAGTAGGAGTAGTTACTAGATGAAACCGTTCAACTCTTTGTAACACCAGTTGTTGATCTTTTTATGCAAATGCTGGGGATTTGTATTATATATTTTATTACTATACTTATATTGCTATATGACAATGTATATACTCCTATTTCTACTACTTTTAATAAATAAAAAGAAAGTCATAGTATTAAAGTTTGTTAAGACTTGAATGTCAAATCAATCCAGAAAAGTAAAAAAAAAAAAAAAAAAGAGAGAGAGAATCTCTTATACCAAAGTGCCCCAATTATATACTCATATAATATAATACTATAAAATTAAATTACAGGGCTATAGCTCCTCCATAATTAGAAATTTGGACAAATTAACTAAAATCCATAGTAGATTCCATTTTGCTCCTAGAGGTCAAGCTAATATTTTTGCTAGACTTTTTGTTTTTAATTAACTACCTACAATCTAGTTATAGGTTAACTAAGATAAAACAAATTTCCTAGTTTGACCATTAAAGTAGCCCCTTGAACTACTAACAACAATTGTTGTTAAAAGATATAACAGTAAAAAGAGGTAAGAAGCCAAAGAATCTTTGTCCCACAATTGACTGTTCTTGGATTTTTAGGGCTTCATTATTTGAGCAATGAAAACGCAAAAATACAAAAATGGCTTTTTAGAGTTTAATTTGTGAAAATAGCACGATCTAGAAGTTTCGGATTGGTAATTGATAAATAGCTAACGTTTGCATAGTTATTGAAAAATAGTTATTATTTTACTGAAAACTTCCAGCATATTATGTTGGAACACCAGCACACGGAAAGTTCCAACATAATATGCTGGATTATGGAGCTCCTGCCTATAAAATTCTATCATATTATGTTGGAACTCTAACAACATTATGAAATTCCAGCACATTTTGCTGGAATCTCATATGTAAAAAATTCAAACTCCATCATATTGTGCTGAATTTTTTTCGGATTTTTAAGGGTGTTTTGTTCAAATTTTATCTTTACACGAAAAAGTTACTAAATTACGGTAACTTTTGAATCTATGGCTAATTAAATCTGGTTATTTCAATTGATCTTGTCACGACTCCAAATCCTAACAGGCCGTGATGGCGCCTATCGTGGAACTAGGCTAGCCGAC
>ML255486.1:0-25024 GCA_005239495.1 Nicotiana undulata
GGGTCGAATCTTAAAACAAATTGTATATTCTTAATCGTGGGGATATGGGTGATCGGGTTTTTTGTCCGAACCTCGAGTTTAGACCACGTGGGCCCGAGATCAAATTTTGGAATCTTAGGAAGAATGATTAGAAATGGGTAATTAGGCTATGGGTTTGAGTTATTGAGTCATTATTGATATACTTGAGTTGAATATGTCTAGATAATATCATTCCGGAGCCGGATTATAAAGGAAATGCGGTGTTAGAGAGTTGATCGCTCTATTTTGGACTCGAGGTAAGTGACTTGCCTAACTTCGGTGAGGGAATAGGTATTGNCTAGCATGACCGTGAGTCTAACGTGATAGTAATCGTAGCTTTTCTTCCATGACTTTTATATTATGAAATTGTCATTATTTGTAATAGTATGTTGTCGGTTGTGGTGAAGGAATGAAACGTAAATTGTTGTTGAGGATGAATATATGTTGACAAAAATACCCTGTTGAGATTGGTATAGCTGAGACCCTTGCCGGGCAACTGTGTGTTTAATATTGATATGTACCCCTCGTTGAGCATTATTTGCCTTGCATTTCTATTATATTGAAATTCCCTTGCCATTGATAATTATACTGTTCTGGTAAGGAAGAGGGGTGATGTTATTGTTATGCACAAGGGGACATGTCGTGCCGAGTATTGATATTTATATATATGCACGAGGGGACATGTCGTGCCGAGTGTTGATATTTATATATATGCACGAGGGGACATGTCGTGCCGATTTGATATCTGAGATTAAGCACGAGGGGACATGACGTGCTCTGTTATTTGATTGAGTTCCGTATACTGATAGTTGTTTTCTTCGGTTTCTGTTTTTACTTTCCAGCCGCATTCTCACTGTACTGTTGTGAATTAGATGTAGTTTTCCTTGTATCCTAGTAAGTACACACATCTTATTTTATCGCTTAATTTCCGATATTATTGTTCCCATGTCTTTTCTATTTGATCATACTTGTCTTCATTATCGGTTATTTCTTGTTCATATATCTGCTTAGACTAGGACAGGTGGTCGTATTATGCTAAGTCTAGCCTCGTCACTACTTCGGCCGGGGTTAGGCTTGGCACTTACTCAGTACATGGGGTCGGTTGTACTGATACTACACTGCACTTCCTTGTGTTGTGCAGACCCTGCTACCGGACCCCGTGGAGCGTTCTGAGGGAGATACCTTCAGTCCACGTCAGAGCTTCGAGGTATACACTGGCGTTCGTGGATCCCGAGGCTTCTCTCCTTTACCTCTTCATTGTCTTCCTTCTTAGTTTCAAGACAGTGTTGTATTTTCATTTCCAGACTTGTATTTAGTATTCCAGTAGCTAGTCCGTGGGATTGTGACACCCCGGTTTTGGGATTGTTCGTTGTAGATGTCTTATCATTTCATTTTGAGTTTTGTAAGATAATATTATTATTTCTCTGCTGTGAAACAATCGAAGTGATTTGGAAGGCTCAGTAAAGTTTTGTGAGTTACTAGTGTGGGAAGTTTTACATTATTTCATGTTGGTCATGTCTTTATTCTCCGCATTCTTAAAGTTTCGTTATCTTTATTAAGCAATGCTTACAGGATTCTGTTGGGAATTTTTTGAAAGTGACGAACTAACGTTTCGTTCAGCATTAAATGATTTTAAATTGCTATTGCAAGTTACACGTTAGCTGGCTTAGCGGGTTCAACGTTAGGCGCAGTCACGGCCTAAAGGGTAGGAATTTGGGTCGTGACACAAGGGCTCCCGGGCAATGCTCACACCCAGACTTGGTAACCAAGAGTTGAACATGTGCAGTGTGGAAGTACCTACCTCAGGGTGTCAGAGTTCAAAGGGAGTTCAGGGGTCCCAAATCAGTGCTCACACTAATGGGGGCAGGACGTAAAGATCTAGGAATCAAGTGAAGTGCAGGAGATAAGTTTGAAAAGGTTTAGTAGAAAACAATGTTAAAAGAGACTGGTTTGAAACAACTTTGAAAAATAAGAGGGAGTTGTTTGGTAAAACAACTTTTGAAAAATAGTAGTGGAATCACATAAACCACATACCAAACACAGAACCAAAACAGGTTATGCAATAGTCAAAGAACAACCTTCAAACAAGGATAATGAGAACTGAGGACAAATAGAGCATGTATGGTAGACACATAATGGACAGAGGTCCTTGCAATTGGTGCAGATGGTAGCACTTAGAAATAGTTATAAGATCAAAAATGCTTAGGGAATTCAGGGGGATTAGGAGATAACATAATGTAGGATTTTATACTACGCATCACATTAAGACAGCTTGGGATGATGGCCCAATAGGAGCATTACTAGAACTAGGCAACATCATACAAGTATTAAACACAATAGGGTCCAGTTACTGATTCAAAAGAGCATGTTGACTCTAAAGAGGTAATACCTAAGATAACTAGACAAACAAGAAAGCATCTCAATTACAGGTCGCACAACAAAACCACAGATAGAAACATACCAGTTGAAGACAACAAATATAGAGCAAGGAGTAAACAAACAGAGCAACTAGTCTTGGCTTTCAGCCGACTAGTAATAGCAAGCAATCAAGAGGAGCAATAGAATGTGTGTGTGAGTAAAAAAAGAGTAGAACAAGGTATGTGTTCGTGTCCTTAATGAAAGAGTAGTGTGTATATATAGTTTTAAAGATAGGTGGCAAATAAGGTAATAAATAACAATTTTTTGGCAAATTATCGAAGTGCACATCAATTATAATCACATTAATATCAGTACTCCCTCTAATTGAGGAGTCAAAATCAAACGGTAATAAACGGACAGTAAATAAGGAAAGATACAATATTTATCTTAGAGGAATATTCAGAATAGTGTAAAATCAACATAAGTACCCCTTAATTTAAGGGGTTAAGTTCAAACGACTAGCAAGCAAATGGAAAATAAGGGAAGTTCCCATATGTGACATGCATTTAACATATAAGGAAACAATTTCAACTCAGTACAAGCATACAATCGAGGCTAGGTTCAAAGATTCTAATTAAGGGAATATGAATCAACCAACAATAAATTAGTCATGTAACAAGGTAAGAAATAAACTAAGGTCGAAAATTAGTGAAAATATCCCATAGGAAATCCGGAGAGTTTTCAAATCACAAGGAATTAGGGATTCAAGTAATAAATCAGGAACCCTAACAAACTACAAATACAAAGAATCATGGATTCGAACAGGGATATCATCAATTAAAGGAAATTGATATGAATTGAACAAGTAACAGACAAGAAGTCAGAAACCCTAGTGGTGAAAGCACATGAACTCATAGGGTAAACAATAACATAAACGGAAGAGCAGGGAAAGAATCAGAGTCATAGATGAACAACAGAGGGTAAAACATCAAAGAATCATAAAGCTCATACATATGCAAACAATATTGAATACAAAGTCAGGGAATAATTCAGATAAGAGAGGAAAATCAAATAAATTAATAAAACATAGTAGAGACCCTCGGATAATACTGAAAACATCATAGGAAAATCATTTTGAAGGGGGAGTCATGAAACCCTAGTTGAAAACGAAGAGTCGTTTTAGAGAAAATCAGAGAGTTTTTGAGGAAAACAACGAAATAGCTCAAAACATATACAGATCTATCATAGATCTAAAAGAATCGGGGGTTTTAAGAATTATTGTTTCAAAGAAAACCCAGAAAGATAAGAAAAACCCCAAATGTCACTGGTTTAAGCCCCAAAGGTAACGGATCTTACTCGAACAGCCAGAGGTGGCCGGAGAATGGTGAGCACAAGGGGGTAAGAGAGATAACCCTGGTCTCTTGAAGACCTTAGAGATGGCAAACACCTGTGTAAGGGAACCATAGGAGGCAGGAGGATGGTGAGGGCTTCATGGTCTCCGGCGAAGAGACGGTCGGAGAAGACGAAGAGGTTCATCGGAGCCGGAGAGGCAGGAAGTCTGTAGAATAGACTAGAGAGATAGAGAGAGAGTTGAGAGATGAGAGACGAGTGAGAATGGGAGGGGTTAGGGGGTTAGGTTAGGTTTAATTATGGTAACATTTATTTGGGTTGTTGATTTAATTGATCAACGACTCAGATTAACCGTAGGGATGGGCCGGGTAGGAGTTTAGGTTTTGGGCTGGGGTTAATTGGGCTAATTAAATCAGGTGATTTGAGTTTAATTAAGGTTATAATTGAAATTAAAAAGTGGCCATTATTTAAATACCCATAAAAATAAAATAAATAATTAATAAAATAGTTAATAATTATATAAAACAAATTAATGCCACATAGATAAAAATTCAGGTAATTAGCTAATATTAAAATATAAAAATGACTGATCATCGTATTAAAATAGCATAAACGTACAAGTAGGCCATAATTGTAAAATTTGTGTAATTATAGCTAAATAGTGCCAAATTGGTAATTTGTGAAATAATTAAATCCTAATAGGACTAAAAATGATATATTGAGCTGGGAAACATTTTGACATTATTTATAATATAATTTATGAATAATTATTGAATATAAATACTAAATAAATAGGAAAATAATTTGATAAAAATATGAAAATTTATGGCAAATTATTATGAAAAGTGATTTTGAAGGTATATATGCAAGTTTAAAATAAATTTGAGGAAAAATTGGGTATCAACAGTTGCCCCTCTTTACTCGGGAAGGATGAAAAAGTTTTCGGGTAAAGATATGATGGTCAATTTTGACCGAGTGGAAATGGTTCGAAAGATTTAGGTCGCACCCTAGTTTCTGAGTTGCCTACATATCCCTGGTTTTACAGGAATCAGGCCATATGTAGTTCAGGAGCCATCGGCGAAGTATACCGATGGAGTTTTACAAGAGCGGACGCGAGGTACAGGATTTGGTGAACAAATGGCTGATGGGGTAGTTTGGGAGAACTGGAGTGGGACCACTCCTGCCAGGATGGTTGTTGCTAACTGTATTCCCTGCAGATGAACAATACAAGCATATATTGTGCGTAATTAAAACATGATGCAAGTTCCCGTTGGACCATGAATAATGTCTTTGGACGGTTAAGGATGACGTCCTCAGACCATGATGTCCTGGGCCATGAATTTCTTGATGCAGGATTCGCAGGCCATGAAATGATGTTCTCGGGCCATGAAGATGGTGCCTCCGAACCATGATGCCTTTGAATAATGATACGGGAAATTGAAAGAGATCCTCAGTCTATGACATGATGTTCTCGGGCCATGAAGAGGTGCCTCCGAACGATGACGCCTTTGGACAAGTTGGCGATATTTCAGCCCATGAAAAATGCAAGAGTATGATGTTGACAAGATAGAGCTTAGTTTTGCGAATTAAAGGGCAGAGCTTAGCCTGAAAGAAAAGTGAAGTAAATAATACTTGAGATAGCGCTTAATCTCGAAAAGTAAATTGGAGGCACAGCTTAGCCTCGGAAGGCATAAAAGTAGTCTTATGCAAATGGAGACAATTCTTAGTCTCGGAAGGCAGAAAGGTAGCCTTATGCAAGAATGCAAATGGAGACAACGCTTAGTCTCGGAAGGCAGAATGGTAGCCTTATGCAAAGATGCGAATGCAGATAGAGGCAGTGTTTAGTCTAGGAAGGCAGAATGGTAGCCTTATGCAAGATGTTAATGCATATGGAAACAACATTTAGTCTCGGAAGGCAAAATGGTATCCTTATGCAAGATGCGAATGCAGATGGAGGTAGAGCTTAACCTCGGAAGGCGGAATAGTAGCCTTATGCAAAGATGCGAATGCAGATGGAGGTAGAGCTTAACCTCGGAAGGCGGAATAGTAGCCTTATGCAAAGATGCGAATGCAGATGGAGGTAGAGCTTAACCTCGGAAGGCGGAATAGTAGCCTTATGCAAAGATGCGAATGCAGATGGAGGTAGAGCTTAACCTCGAAAGGCAGAAGAGTAGCCTTATGCAAAGATGTGAATGCAGATGGAGGTAGAGCTTAACCTCGGAAGGCAAAATGGTAGCCTTATGCAAAGATGCGAATGCAGATAGAGGTAGAGCTTAACCTCGGAAGGCAGAATGGTGTCCTTGAAAGAATGCAGATGGAGACAGTTCTTAGTCTCGGAAGGCAAAATGGTAGCCTTATGCAAAGATGCGAATGCAGATAGAGGTAGAGCTTAACCTCGGAAGGCAGAATGGTGTCCTTGAAAGAATGCAGATGGAGACAGTTCTTAGTCTCGGAAGGCAAAATGGTAGCCTTATGCAAGAATTAAATAAATGACAATAGAAATTCTTAGCTAATAATAGACTGCAGTGTTGTGATCATTGGGAGCATTGTGATTGTGAAGCATTGCTTATGTTGATAATAGATGGCGGCATGAGCAACGGGTTTGAGAATCGTGTCTTTGAACAATATATGCCCTTCGGGCGGATAGTATGTTTTGGGCTTTTGCAATCTTTGTGCCTGCATCCAAAAAGTAGTCGTGAGTTCTGTAAGGGGGAAGGTTAGTTCGTATCCCCGCTGGCTTTGCTTGACTCGTTCGGCTTGATCTGATGATAGCGTTCGTATCATTGGGGTAGCGTTTTCTAAAAAATCTATTTCAAGAATAAGTATACATGATTTTGTAAAAGTATGATATAAACATATAATCTAAAATAGTTTTATATGAACCGACGATCGTGACATGGTTCGAGACATTGCAACCTCTCCTGCTACGGAATTTTTATGGTCCTCCTCAAAATTCTGCCCCAGTTTGATAGGTGAATACTTATGACTGTTGCTCGTGCAGCGATCGACTGAACTTGCTTCAGAATTTTGAGGGTCCTCCTCAAAATTCTGCCCCAGTTTCCAATTGCGGGGATAAATGAGATTTTTATTGAATTGTGACCGAGCCCATAAGGCTGCCTACGTTTCCTTTCTTAAACGGGGATCAGGTCGGGCGTAGTTCAATTTACATCATTGATAGAAGCATAAAGGATTACACATAATAACGCTTGACTACATCTAAATTTATCTGTTTTGGCCATACTTCTCCGTCCATTTCTGCAAGTATAAATGATCCTCCTATCATCACTTTGTGAACCATGTACGGGCCCTGCCAGTTGGGAGAGAATTTCCCCTTGGCTTCATCTGAATGTGGAAAGATATTCTTTAACACCAGCTGCCCTGGTGTGAATCGTCTCGGCTTGACTTTCTTGTTGAACGCTCTGGTCATTCTGTTCTGATATAATTGACCATGACAGACTGCATTTATTCTCTTTCCGTCTATGAGGGCTAGTTGCTCATAACGGCTTCTTACCCATTATGCATCGCTGAGCTCGGCTTCCTGTATGATCCTTAGAGATAGAATCTCAACTTCGGCAGGAATAACAGCTTCTGTACCATAAACTATCATATAAAGGGTTTCCCATGTTGATGTGCGGACTGTGGTGCGGTATCCCAATAGGGCAAATGATAACTTCTCGTGCCACTACTTGTGTTTTTCTATCATCTTCCTTAATATCTTCTTGATGTTCTTGTTGGCGGCTTCTACAACTCCACTCATTTGCGGTCTGTATGTCGTGGAATTCTTGTGCTTAATCTTGAAGGTTTCACACATGGCTTTCATCAAGCCACTGTTTGAGATTGGAACCATTATCGGTGATGATCGACTCCAGAACTCCGAATCGGCCAACAATGTGGTCGCGGACGAAGTCAGCCATGATTTTCTTAGTAACTGCTTTATAGGAGGCTGCTTCGACCCATTTAGTGAAGTAATCAATGGCGACCAAAATGAACCTGTGTCTGTTGGAGGCGGCATGCTCGATTGGTCCAATAACATCCATGCCCCAGGCGGCGAACGACCATGGTGAATTTGTTGCATTAAGCTCACTTGGAGGTACCTTTATCATATCTCCGTGTATCTGACAGCGGTGGCATTTTCGGATGTACTGGATGCAGTCCGTTTCCATAGTCATCAAAAAGTAACCAGCTCGAAGTATCTTCTTTGCCAGAACAAAACCGTTCATATGTGGGCAACAGATCCCAGCAAGAATTTCCTCTAGTAGTTTTGATGCTTCTTTTGCGTCGACACACCTTAATAATCCCAAATCGGGAGTCCTCCTATACAGGATTCCTCCGTTATGAAAGAAGTTGTTGGACAATCTCCGAATTGTGCGCTTTTGAGTGGGATTCGCAAGCTCTGGGTAATCACCTTTTGCCAAATATTCCTTTCTGTCATGAAACCAAGATTTTTCATCTGCTTCCTCTTCGACATGGACACAATAAGCTGGCTGATTATTCTTCTTTACGGGAATATGATCAATTAAATTCTTGTCCGGATGCTGGATCATTGAGGACAAAGTAGCCAATGCATCAGCGAATTCATTCTGGATTCTAGGGACATGCCGAAATTCTATCTTCGTGAACCTCTTTCTCAACTCTTGTATGTGATGCAGATACGGTAGTATATTGGAATTCTTGGTTGCCCACTCTCCTTGTACCTGATGTACCATCAAATCTGAGTCACCAATCACTAACAGCTCTTGGACGTTCATGTCAATGGCCATGTTAAGCCCTAAGATGCAGGCCTCATACTCAGCCATATTGTTGGTGCAGGGAAATCTGAGTTTGGCAGATATCAGATAATGCTGGCTGGTTTCCGATATTAAGACTGCTCCAATGCCAGCTCCTTTAAAGTTTTCCGCTCCATCAAAGTACATCCTCCAACCGTCATAGGATTCTGCAATGTCTTCTCCGATGAATGATACCTCCTCACCGGGGAAATACATTTTCAAAGGTTCGTATTCTCCGTCTACGGGGTTCTCAGCTAGGTGGTCTACTAGTGCCTGTCCCTTGACTGCTTTCTGAGTTACATAAACAATGTCGAATTCGCTCAGTAGGATTTGCCACTTGGCAATCTTGCCAGTGGGCATGGGCTTTTGAAAAATGTACTTTAATGGATCAATCCTTGATATGAGATATGTCGTGTAGGCACAGAAGTAATGCCTCAGCTTCTGAGCTACCCAAGTCAAAGCACAGCAGGGCGCATTCTAGAAGAGAATATCGAGCTTCATACGGAGTGAACTTCTTGCTGAGATAATAAATTGCTTGCTCTTTTCTCCCTGTTTCATCATGTTTCCCCAGAATGCAACTGAAAGCCCAATCTAATACTGCAAGGTAGAGTAAGAGAGGTCTACCTAGCTCAGGTGGTACTAGGAGTGGTGGTGTTGACAAATATTCCTTGATTCTATCGAAAGCCTTCTAGCACTCATCGGTCCATTTGGTTGCAGTGTCCTTCTTCAGCATCTTGAATATCGGCTCACATATAACTGTAGATTGTGCTATAAACCGGCTGATGTAATTAAGCCTTCCAAGAAGCTCATCACATCTTTCTTTTTCCTCGGCAGTGGA
Source organism: Nicotiana undulata (assembly GCA_005239495.1). Lineage (NCBI taxonomy): Eukaryota > Viridiplantae > Streptophyta > Magnoliopsida > Solanales > Solanaceae > Nicotiana > Nicotiana undulata. The sequence continues at coordinate 9,331 of ML255486.1, forward strand.
AATTCTTGAATGGCTTTGACCTTTGACAGATCCAATTCTATTCCCGGGCGGCTCACAATAAACCCAAGCAACTTCCCCGCAGGAACCTTGAATGCACACTTCGTGGGATTCAACTTCAGATTGTATTTGCGCAGCCTATTGAAGAACTTCCTTAAGTTTTCTATGTGATCAGTAGCTTTTTGGACATGATAATCACATCATCCACGTATACCTCGATCTCCTTATCAATCATGTCGTGGAATATGGTGGTCATAGCCCTCATGTACGTGGCCTCTGCATTCTTTAGGCTGAATGGCATCATCTTATAACAGTACACTCCCCACGGCGTAATGAAAGCCTTTTTCTCAGCATCTTCCTCGTCCATCCAAATCTGATGATAACCAGCGAAGCAATCCACGAATGATTATAGCTCATGCTTGGCGCAATTTTCAATCAGGATGTGTATGTTTGGCAAAGGAAAGTCATCTTTCGGACTGGCCCGGTTGAGGTCCCGGTAGTCGACATAGACTCTGAACTTCCCGTCCTTCTTCGGCACAGGTACAATGTTGGCTAACCATGTTGGGTACTCAACCACTCTGAGAACTTTGGTGTTGATCTGCTTGGTAACTTCTTCTTTGATTTTCAAACTCATGTCGGGTTTGACTTTCAGAGCTTTTGTTTCACCGGTGGGCACATTGGATTAGTTGGTAATTTTTGAGCAACAATTGATGTACTCAGACCAGTCATGTCATCGTATGACCAGGTGAATATGTCCTCATATTCTTTCAAGAATTCCGTGTATTCCTTCTTCTCTGATGGTGACAAGTGAATGCTGATTCGAGTCGCTTTGACATTTTTTGAATCTCCCAGGTTGACAGTTTCGGTCTTGTCCAGGTTGGACTTATGTCTATTCTCAAAGTTTTCAACTTCTTTGACAATCTCGTCGGGTATATCATCTTCATCTGAATCGACGTCTGTTTGCTGCGTTGTCTCATTGCATGTCATAGTCGTCGATTCATCAAGACAAGTAATAGTAATGTTGTATAGATAAAGTAATGACACAAAATAGAAGTAATAAATAAGAGAAACTAGAAAATGCTTTGATAAATTGAGTAATTGTTTTGAACATTGAGGATCTTATTGCAGGAATTGAAAAGTGCAGAAAGGAAAACTCATTTTACTAAATAAGACAATAAGTAATGCTTGTTTTAGCCTGGCTACCCCGAGGCTCGTCGGGCTTGGTTTGTCCTGATAGTCCAATTTTTTTAGGTATGTCCCTCTGCTTACATCCTGTATGGAAGGACCTTCCTCCCGCTTCTCCTCGAGAACAACACAGCAATCCATATCATCATCCTCCAGGAACAAATTCCTCAATACGGTGAGTGCTTCCTCTTCGTCTGACCCATAAATAATGTCGGCATGTTGGAAGGTCTGCTCGAGATGCGATATCGGCTTCTCCAGTGGGTAATAAGGACCGTGCCAAGGTGGCGACCAGTTTTTGTACTCTTTCCAAGTGTAGTCGTATCCCAGACCGAAAGTGGTGTCATGGCTTTTGATCTTGATAGGTTTGGAGATTCCTTGAAGATTCTTGCCGAGCCCTTTTCCAGGCTCGTACCCATTCCAGTTTAGTATACTCTCGATCTTTCTATCCCACCATTTATCCTTGTCGGTGGCATTGACCCATTCAATGTGGTGGTAAGTTTCTCCACCCAACTTTCTTCTTCCCTCGATCACCAGAATAGTCTAGCGATTGTAAATAGGGTTGCTACCGTCACCATGAACAATCACCTCCTGGTGGTTCCACTCGAACTTCACTTCCTGATGTAGAGTTGATGCTACGGCCCCATCAGCATGGATCCATGGTCGTCCCAATAACAGATTGTAGGACGCTGGCATATCTATCACCTGGAAGTCAACCTTGAACCAAGTTGGTCCCATTTGCAGGCATAGGCTTATCTCACCAATGGTGGACCTCTGAGATCCATCGAAAACTTTCACATTGATTGCTCCATCCTTTATCTTATGCAGACCATTACCCAATTTCTTGAGCATTATCAACGGGCAAATGTTAAGACTAGATCCTCCATCGATCAAGATTCTCGTGATGAAATAATCTTCGCATTGCACGGTGATGTGCAGTTCTTTATTGTGCGCAATCCTTCAGGTGGTAACTCATCTTCATGGAAGGTGATCTTGTGACTTTCCAACACCTGTCCCTCCATATTGGCCATTTCCCCACTAGTGATATTGTTTGGTACATACGCTTCACTCAACACCTTCAACAGAGCACTTTGATGTGTCTCGGAATTCTGTAGTAAAGAGAGGATGGATATTTTTGCTGGCATCTTGTTCAGTTGGTCGATGACCGAATACTCATTAGCCTGTACTTTCCTCCAAAGTTCATCTGGACCTGTCTCAATAAGGGGAGACCGGTTGGCATCCGGCTTGCCTGATTCATCCAGATGATCAGGGGTATAGACCCTACCAGTTCTCGTCATGCCCTGCGCTGCGACAACTTCCTCAATTTTGACCTTGACTTTCCTTCTCGCCTCGGTTGTATAATCCCACAAGATAGCGTTTGTGTAGAAGGGTGGTGTGGTTGACATCACCACTGGGATTGGTGCGGCTATCCTTACTTCAAATAGAATGTGTGTTCGGGGTGGTAGGACTGCAACCTCGAATGGTGCTGGTGCATTTGCTGGAGATACAAACTCAACTTCAATCGGTACTGGTGTCTTTGCGGGTGGTGCTGCTTCAAACTCAAGAGGTATGGACATATTTACCTCAGCATCCCTAGATGGTTGAATCAGGACTATGATCGGGTTGAGAGTGACTGCTGGTTTCTTTGGATCATCGCCTTCTGCGATCAACCCGATTGATCCCTCGGGATCCCAATCATCTTCTATTTCAACCATATGGATCTCCGCCCTTATGGTCTAGCAAAGGGTCATTGCGGATGTTCAGAGCGAACTTCTTTGCCACAATGATTTTGTTATCAATCAGAGACTGCATCTTGTCTTTCAAAGAGCGGCATTCATCGACGGTGTTCCCTTTCATGCCGGAATGGTATGCACAAGCTTTGTTCGGGTTAACCCACTGAGAAGGGTTCACAGGGGTGGCAGCAGGGATAGGGGTGACGTAACCGGCAGCTTTGAGTTTCTCATACAGCTGGTCAATGGGTTCAGCTATGGCGGTGTACTGTTTTGGAGGTCTGCAATAAAAAATAGGCCGAGGTCTAGGGAAGTTTTGACATGAAGGGGGTGATTGGTAATGGGATTCCTGGGAGTTATAAGTGTGGTAAAAAGGGGCAGGTTGTGAGTATCTGGGTGAAGTATGTTGATATGTGGGCGGTGGAGATTGGTAGGTAGGCGGTGGAGCTTGGTAAGAAGGTGGTGGAGCTTGGTAATTCGGGGTTGGCTGGTATGTGAGTGGGGGTGCTGGATAGACTTGGTATTTGAGTGGGGATTTGTCTCTTTGTGCAACCATTACAACTCCTACATCTCTCTTCTTAGAAACACCACCGGACTGTAAAGCCTTGTTTGTAGCTTGCAAGGCTTCAAAATTCGTGACCATACCGCTCTTAATACCTTCTTTGATTCGCTATCCTAATTTGATAATGTCGGAGAGTTTATGATTCTCAATCATCATTAGCCGTTCATAATACTGCGGGTCCTGGGCCCGGACAATGAACTTGTTCATCTGCTCCTCTTCGAAAGCAGGTCTGACTTTAGCAGCTTCGGACCTCCAACGAGTGGCATACTCACGAAAGGTCTTTGTGGGTTTCTTCTGCAGATTCTGGATGTGGAACACATCCGGTGCGTTCTCTGTGTTGAATCTAAACCTGACCATGAAGTCAGTTACCCTACCTACCCAGTTGGACCATTTCTTGGGGTCTTGGTTGATGTACCATGATTGTGCATCTCCCTTCAAACTCCTCATGAACAGCTTCATGTGGATTCTTTCATCCTTCCCAATGACAACCAGCTTGTCACAATAGGTCCTCAGATGGACTCTCGGATCGCCAGTACCGTCAAGCATTTCGAACTTCGGAGGTTTGTACCCCTCGGGCAGTTCGACATCAGGTTGTATACAGAGGTCTTCATAATTCAACCTTTCGATTCCCTTGGTTTCTTCAACACCCTGAACTCGGCTGGTCAGCTTCCTTAGTTCCTTAGCCAGATTCTTGATGAGCAGGTCCTTTTCATCAGAATCAGATGGGTATGGGATAGGTGGAGTGGAATAGGTCATGGTTTCCACATAGATGGGATTATGGAAATGGTCCTTTATGGGGTTCAGAGGTTCTGGGATAAGTAATGAAGTGTTGTTTGAAGTATGGCAAGTATTGCATTGTGTTGGAAGAGTTTGGTTCTTTGGCGGAGTGGCGTGATGATGAGGTACGGGATGGTTTTGTTGCCTTGGGATATTCTGTGGAGGTGTAGGGTTTTGAGCATTTGGAAAGTTTACGTCTGGGATGTTGAGGGAAAATGACAGGTTGGCCAGATTCCAGACCTGGTCGAGTTCTTCTTGGAACTTCAGCAATTTCTGTTCAAGTGGTGACATGTTTTCATTTAGGACCTGAATACCCCGACCGTCAGCGGCCTCTATTTGTTCAACCATATTTTCCTTCCTGATACCGCTGGATTCTGCCATCTTACTCTTGCCTTTGTTTCTGCCTTTAGGAGGACTAGGAGGAGGAGTGGGTGGAGGGTCCTTGGATCTTGTGTGATAGGCTGATGATGCCAGAATTCACGAACTAACCTTTAGGTAGGGGAATAATAAAGAAAAAGAAACAAAAACAAAAAGGTAGCCAAGTCAGTGGGGATTATGAAAAAGTATTGCAGTATTTAAACACATAGTGCGGAAATGTAAAGCGTGTCCTAATTTGGGAACCTCTTTGTACCTGAGGTAGGCCTAGCGACAAGTTGATTTTGAGAACTTAAAATGCTAAATGCCTCATTTTATTGATAAGAAAAATAGACAAATCCCAAAATGACACTAAATGAACGAAATATGGACGGCACTAATGGTCATTGGTCTTATTACATCAATAGAGAAAACAAAGACATTCCTATCTACTTGGTCCTAGAAGGACCTTCCCCAGATTCGGCATTCCTGCTTTCCTCGAGCAGCTTTCCCAGCTCGCTAAGTCCCAGCAACAGGTATGCTCTGGCTAGATGTCCACCTCCGGTCCCCTCAACTCATGTTATTAGGCTGGATGTCCAAGAGCGATGGTATATTTCCCAAGTATTTTCTAATGAGAGCTTTGTCACTAGAGTGTAGGTCCTCCTACCAACTCAGCAGTCTTGGGTGGATATTGGAGACCATGCCGAATCTGGGGACTTCGTGCCTCATATTTCTGCAAGGCAAACAAGGTTAGACCCTGACCCCCACCAGACTCGACTATTTAATATCAACACTTAGCATGAAGCATTTAGTTCTCCAAATAAATGCACAGAACGTGACGACGTCCGTTTGGGTTTAGGAAACCCAGTGGACTTTGGACATGGCTGTCTTAAAAGCTATCGTGCGGACGACACTTTATCTTGACTAGGTTTGACTATGATGCATGCAATAATACAACAGAGTAAGGTTTCTATGGGGTTTTAGACTGGTACCCTTGAAGGAACAACTCAATGGGGAAGGCAGAACCGTCGACTGCACCGCTGATCGACTAGTTTTACCGCAAATAAGCCTATCCGAATTTAGGGGGATAATAATACAGGAAGAGCGCAACCACTCATCAAGCATTGCTATAGTATTTTCTTGGAACGAGTGGAGTATGAATGTGGAGCATGATTATGCAATAATAAGCATTAAAACAGATTGTCATGTATTTGCACGTTAAGGAAAGCGGTAAATGCAACAATTATGACTTAAAGCAGTTACAAAGGAAAACAAAGAGACATGTCAGTTTCGTTTTGTGAAATAAATACTTGAAAGAAATAAACAATTGCACGTAGCAGGGAAGAGGAAAGGCTGAAAGTATTTAAACAAATAAAGGCACAAATTCACGAAAAAATTTGCAATGGTGAAAGCCTATATTCCCCAGCAGAGTCGCCATGTTGTCGCGCCCCCTCTTTCCCTCGCGGGGAGATCGGGTTCATGACATTCGGGTCGAGGCAACTCTTTCCTTTTTGGGAAAGGGGTTTGCATATTTGGAGAGTCGCCACCTAACGATTGTAACGGTGCGTTAGGGTACCTAGGGGGTTCATTTACAACTACGTTACTAACCAGAGATAGAGTAAGGGCTTGAAATTATCCCAAGGGGAAGGTGTTAGGCACCCCTCAGGATCCACAAGTGTGGTTCCCGGCCAAATGGCTTTCCTGAATTTGTGCAGTTTAACAAATTAACAAGTAAAGGGACTCAAGTAAGAGGGGATTTCAAATATTAAGCAAGCAAGCGTTTGGGAAAACAGTTATAAAATTACCATGTTTTTTGGAAAAAGATATAATCCAACATTTAAGGGAAGGATGTCCTAGGTTTAAAATAATATGGATCACATCAATGCAATACCCGGTATGACACTCCTCAGAGAGGGGCTACACGTGGTATTAGCGCATCGGTCATCATATCCACATTCTACCCTTTCCCACCCCGTGAAGTTAATTAAAGCGCATGTTGGTCAAGAACTATATTGCGTGCTATTACCCGTCCCATCCTATCAGTCCCGGAGGAGGTTAGGACTACTATCCTAGAGGGAGGTACTAGGCAGACCCTCAAGTTTAAAGGAAAAAATCTAAAGCGACAAATAAGAACATTTGGGACTGCAGTAAATGGGAACACATAAGAGCATATTAGAGGCTCGAGTTTACCTCCACAGATTATGCACATAATTAGCACGATTTAAACACATATAAGGGCAGTATTAATAATTGAGATCCTAAGACATGGTGTCTAGGTGAATTCAGAGAATAAACAAGCAGTTTTGTTATTTCTTGAGACTCCTAATTTTTGCCTACTGATTAAAAGAACCCATTAACATTGAGCAACACACACAAAGAGGCAGATTTTCAGTTTTTAGAATTTTTATTACCTAAGGCTTGCCTAGGCGTGGGACAGTATTAGTAGCCAAGATTACTTAAAAGAACTGTTGTAAATGTTTTTTTGTAAACATGTTTTTCTAGGTTATTCACAACACAGAAATTAATACTGGTTGGCTACGACAATTAAGTGAGACTTTTCATACTTCTTATAGGCATCAATAATTAGACTAAGTGTAATTGAGCGATTAGGACTTTATAACACGATATCTAATGAACATGTAGAGATGCATATGCAGAATTCCTAAACATGATTTCTAAATGCGCAGTAGTCACAACATTAATCATAGTTTCAGGAGATACTGAAGACGACTTGTTTATTAGAGTTATTCTATCTTAAAATAGGATTTCAAAGTGTCAACATTTTAAATACAGTTTCAGTAAACGCCAAACAGCTAGTTCATTAATGTCGTTTAGCCTAAAAACAGGATTTCTAAGCGTCAATATTGCAATGTTTAAACACAGTTTCGGGAGATGAAAAAATAACATGTTCCTTAATGTTGTTTAACCTAAAACAGGATTTCTAGGCGTACATGGCACTGATAGTGGAGAACATCATTTATTGGCAAGATTTTTCTAAGCAAAAGTGAGCATGCTGAACAGCAGGTATGAAACCTAAGAAACATGGTTGCTAATGCATGAATTTGAATATATGGGCCTAAACATGATATCTATTGCACATATATGAAATAAAAACCTAAGCATGATTTCTACCCTTGTAGCATGCAAGTTATCCCCTTCCCTTTTCACTATCCATTCCCAAGAGTTGTTTACAAATTATTACAGGCCAAGAATCATAACAAAAACAGAAAAATAAGAAGTTATTCTATAGGGAGCCTTCAATTAGGCCCAAATCCTCCAAACCTCATTGCCATATGGTATTTCATAGCCTTTTCATAATCCGGGTGTGTCAAAGTTCCCTAAGGACCTCAAGGGCTCTCGGGCAACGCTCACACCCAAACTTGGTAACCAAGAGTTGAACATGTGCAGTGTTGAAGTACCTGCCTCAGTGTGTCAGAGTTCAGAGGGAGCTCAGGGGTCCCAAAGCAGTGCTCACACTGATGGGGGAAGGACTTAAAGATCTAGGAATCAAGTGAACTGCAGGAGATAAGTTTGAAAAGGTTTAGTAGAAAACAATGTTAAAAGAGACTGGTTTGAAACAGCTTTGTAAAATAAGAGGGAGTTGTTTGGTAAAACATCTTTTGAAAAATAGTAGTGGAATCACATAAACCACAAACAAAACACAGAACCAAAACAGGTTCTGCAATACTCAAAGAACAACCTTCAAACAAGGATAATGGGAACTGGGGACAAATAGAGCATATATGGTAGACACATAATGGACAGAGGTCCTTGCAATTGGTGCATATGGTAGCACTTAGACATAGTTACAAGATCAGAAAATGCTTAGGGAACTCAGGGGGGTTAGGAGATAATAGAATGTAGGATTTTTTCTAAGTATGACATTAAGATAGCTTGAGATGATGGCCCAATAGGTGCATTACTAGAACTAGGCAACAACATACAAGTATTAAACACAATAGGGTCCAGTTACTGATTCAAAAGAGCATGTTGACTCTAAAGAGGTAATACCTAACATAACTAGACAGACAAGAAAGCATCTCAATTACAGGTCGCACAACAAAACCACAGATAGAAACATACTAGAAACAAAATAAACTGAAATAGTAAAAGAAACACATTGGTTTTGGGACTTTAAATATAAAGTGAAAACATACCAGTTGAAGACAACAAATATAGAGTAAGGAGTAAGCAAACAAAGCAACTAGTCTTGGCTTTCAGCCGACTAGTAATAGCAAGCAATCAAGATGATCAATAGAATGCGTGTGTGAGTAAAACGAGAGTAGAACAAGGTATGTGTTCGTGTCCTTAATGAAAGAGTAGTGTGTATATATAGTTTTAAATATAGGTGGAAAATAAGGTAACAAATAATAGTTTTCTTGCAAATTATCAAAGTGCACATCAATTATAATCACATTAATATCAGTACTCCCTCTAATTGAGGAGTCAAAATCAAACGGTAATAAACAGACAACAAATAAGAAAAGATACCATATGTAGCTTAGAGGAATATTCAGAATAGTGTAAAATCAACATAAGTACCCCTTAATTGAAGGGGTTAAGTTCAAACGGCTAGCAGGCAAATGGCAAATAAGGGAAGTTCCCATATGTGACATGCATTTAACATATAAGGAAACAATTTCAACTCAGTACAAGCATACAATAGAGGCTAGGTTCACATATTCTAATTAAGGGAATAGGAATCAACCAATAATAAATTAGTCATGCAACAAGGTAAGAAATAAACTAAGGTCGGAAATTAGTGAAAATATCCCATAGGAAATCAGCAGAGTTTTCAAATCACAAGGAATTAGGGATTCAAGTAATAAAACAGGAACCCTAACAAACTACAACTACAGAGAATCAGGGATTCAAGCAGGGATATCATCAATTAAAGGAAAATGATATGACTTGAACAAGTAACAGGCAAGAAGTCAGAAACCCTAGTGGTGAAAGCACATGAACGCATAAGGTAAACAGTAAGATAAACGGAAGAGCAGGGAAAGAATCAGAGTCATAGATGAACAACAGATGATAAAACATCAAAGAATCATAAAGCTCATACATATGCAAATAATATTGAAGACAAAGTCAGGGAATAATTCAGATAAGAGAGGAAAATCAAATAAATTACTAAAACATAGTAGAGACCCTAGGATAATACTGAAAACATCACAGGAAAATCATTATAAGGCAGAGTCATGAAACCCTAGTTTAAAATGAAGAGTCGTTTTAGAGAAAATCAGAGAGTTTTTGAGGTAAAAAACGAAATAGCTCAAAACATATACAGATCTATCATAGATCTAAAAGAATCGGGGGGTTTCAAGCATTAGTGTTTCAAATAAAACCCAGAAAGATAAGAAAAACCTCAAATGTCACTGGTTTAAGCCCCAAAGGTCACGGATCTTACTCGAACAGCCGGAGGTGGACAGAGAATGGTGAGCACAGGCCCAGGGGGTAAGAGAGTTAACCCTGGTCTCTTGAAGACCTTAGAGATGGAAAACACCGGTGTAAGGGAACCATAGGAGGCAGGAGGATGGTGAGGGCTTCATGGTCTCCGGCGAAGAGACGGCCAGAGAAGACGAAGTGGTTCATCGGAGCCGGAGAGTCAGGAAGTCTGTAGAAGGGACTAGAGAGATAGAGAGAGAGTAGAGAGATGAGAGACGAGTGAGAATGAGAGGGGTTGGGGGGTTAGGTTAGGTTTAATTTTGGTAACATTAATTTGGGCCGTTGATTTAATTGATCAACGGCTCAGATTAGTCGTGGAGTTGGGCCGAGTAGGAGTTTAGGTTTTGGGCTGGGGTTAATTGGGCTAGTTAAATCAGGTGGGTTGGGTTTAATTAAGGTTATAATATAAATTAAAAAGTGACCATTAGTTAAATACCCATAAAAATAAAATAAATAATTAATAAAATAGTTAATAATTATATAAAATGAATTAATGTCACATAGATGAAAATTAAGGTAATTAGCTAATATTAAAATATAAAAATGACTGATCATCAAATTAAAATAGCATAAACGTACAAGTAGCCCATAATTGCAAAATTTGTGTAATTATAGCTAAATAGTGCCAAATTGGTTAATTTGTGAAATAATTAAATCCTAATAGGATTAAAATAATATATTGAGCTAGGAAATTTTTGAAATTATTTATAATACAATTTATGATAATTATTGAATACAAATACTAAATAAATAGGAAAATAATTTTATAAAAATATGAAATATTATGGAAAAATACCAATTATTATGAAAAGTGATTTTGAAGGTCTATATGCAAGTTTGAAAATAATTTTGAGGAAAAATTGGGTATCAACAGGGGTCGATTTTTGGATTTTTGGGAAGAATGATAGGAAACTTATAATTAAGCGTTGGAATTGAATTATTTAGCGTTTATAGATGTTATTGAGTTAATTATGTCTAGATACAATTGATTTGGAGTCGAGTTCAAAAGGAAAGGCGCTGATTGAGGCTTGATTTTGGTCGTGGAAGTTGAGGTGAGTGTTTGGCCTAACTTTAGCTTGAGGGAATAGGTGTTGAGTCTTATTTGATATGTGTTTATACCATGCTCAACGTATAGGTGAGGTGACGAGTACCTATATGTTGGTGTCAAGCATGCCCGTGAGTCAGATATTATGAGCTATGTGATTTCATTGATATTTACTGCGTTATAGATTGAATTTCACTTTGGTGGTTGTTCATTTGATGGAAATTCTTGGTTGAGAATATTGTTGAGTATTTGTTTCGGTTGAGAAATATTTTGTAAAGTTATGTACTTGAGTGAGATTGGTTATAGTTGTGTCCCTTGTCGGGACGGTGATATTTCTACTGTGGTTCGCACGAAGGGTGATGTCGTGTACTTGCATTTATTATTTGGTGAGGATGAGAGTAAAAGCATGAAGGGTGATGACGTGCACTATTTTCTCTATGTTGCTAATTCCTGCTATTATTTTGATATTTACTCTGTTGTCTTATTTATTTATTTCTGTTAATTGCTATCTCTTTTCCCCCAGCATGTTCCCTTTTTCTCTTGTACTTAGTTGTTTATCCCTTATTTATTATTATTCCTTCCGAGTATTATTATATTGCACAGGTTATCTTGGTTGTCGTATCCTAGCCTCGTCACGACTTCGCCGAGGTTAGGCTCGACACTTACTCAGTACATGGGGTGAGTTGTACTGATATTACACCAGCACATCTTTTGTTGTGCAGATCCCGGTATAGGACCTTGTGGACACTAGAGCTAGGAGGCTTCCTTCAGTCCACCCGGAGACACCGAGGTAGTCCTGCAGGCGTCCGCCGGACTTTGCGTCCCTTTCCACTTCTTTATTTTCTGTTTTTAGCTACTTCAGAAACTAATGTATTTATTTCTTTCAGACCCTTACATGTATTATTCGTAGATGGTCCGTGACATTGTGACCCCCAAGATCTGGGTTTTGGTTATTTTTGAGAATTCGTAAAATCAATGAATTGAGTTATGTACTTTATTATGTTTTCATATTATGCTTTTATTTATGAAAAGGTCGTATTTCACTTGTTCTCATTTAATAATAAAGGATTATGACAAATTTGAGTATTTACGTTGGCTTGCCTAGCGGGTTCAACGTTAGGCGCCATCACGGTCCCGGCGGTGGGAATTTCGGGTCGTGACATGATAGGTACGGTCTGATTTGCTGCGATTGTATCTTTCATATAAGTACTCGAAAGCAATGTAGGATTGTTTCAAACACTCCAGTTCAGCATTCTTCTTTAACCCCATCATTTTCAGAAACCCTTTTTCCCGTGCGGTTCTCAGATACCAACAACCCAGGGCTTTCCCAAGTTAGCCCGGCAAGTCTTCCTATTTCTTCTAAGAGTGGTGTCATCTCAATATTCCCAAAACAAAGTAGCGGCCTCAATCAACATATTGTTCGGTTGGATTTCCAAAAGAGACGGTAAATTGCCCAGATACTTCTTCACGTGTTTCTTATCACTGGAGGAAAGGTCTTCCCACTAGTCTAGAAGCATGGTTGGGATATTACTTACCATACCGAATCTGGGGACCTCGTGCCTCATTTTCTGCAAGACAAAAATGGTTAGGCCCTTTCCCCCACCAGACTCGACAATTTATACACTTATTATTAGCGTACATGCATTTAGTTCTCCAAATTAATGCAGAGAACGTGATTGTGTCCATTAGGATTATGAAAACTCTGGTGGACTTTTGAATAAGGTTGTCTTAAAGGGTTATTGAGCGGATGACACATTAACCCGGCTAGGTTTGACCATGATTCATGCACAATATAACAAGAGTAAGGTTTCTACGGGGGTCTAGACCGGTACCCTCGAGCGGACAACTCGAGGGGAAAAGGCACGGAACCATCGACTGCACCGTTGATCGACTGGTTTTACCGCAAATAAACCTTTCCAAATTTAGGGGGTGATATGAATTGGAAGTGCGCAACCACTCATCAAGCGTTTTCATAGGATTTGTATAGGCACGAGTGGAGTATGATGTTAAGCATGATTATGCATTAATAAATAAGCAATAAACAACATATTGTCATGTATTTGCACATTATGAAAGCGATAAATACAACTATCACGACCCGAAATCCCACCTTTCAGGGTTGTGATGGCCTCTAACGTTGAATCCGCTAGACCAGCCAACGTACACAACATTTGACCTCGATAGAACAACGTAACAGTATTTAAAACCATTAACTTTCAAATCTTTACCGAACATCCCAAATCACTTCAAACATTTCACAGCAGAAAAATAATATTATCTTAGAAACTCATAATGAAATGATAAAACAACAACAACGGACAATCCCAAAACCGGGGTGTCACAACCTCACGAACTAACTAAACTGAGTGCTAAATACAAAGTCTGAAAGAAATATATAATTTTCCTGGAACTAGAAGAAAAAGGCAAGACAATGAGGAAATCCAAAGGCGGGAGAGACACCAAGGCCCACGAACGCCAGTGGGTATACCTCGAAGCTCTGGGTGGACTGAAGGTGACTCCCTCAATGCGGTCCACTGGGTCTGGATGCGGGATCTGCACAACATTAAAAAGTGCAGTGTAGCATCAGTACAACCGACCCCATGTACTGAGTAAGTGCCGAGCCTAACCCCGGCCGAAGTAGTGACGAGGCTAGACTTGACAATGACGATAACATGTCCTATTCTACAGCAGGTAACAGGAAATAACACAAGGCAGGAGATAAGCAGGCAGGTAGGGGATACAGGAGCAGTAAAAGGGGGGACAAGTGAAATAGAGCAGTCACATAGACAGATAGAAGTGATCCAGGGAAGCAATCCAACATAATCGACAAGGAAACAAGTATAAATATCATGAAAGTAAACAATGGCACGACATCACCCTTCGTGCGTTTACTCTGTTCCTCACAATGCAATGTAGTCAAATATCATGGCACGACATCACCCTTCGTGCTTTTACTCTCTTCCTCACAATGCAATGTACAATGAATCATGGCACGACATTTACCTTCATGCTTATAATCAATAAAATCATGGCGCGGCATCACCCTTCGTGCTTTACACTCTTCCTCACTATACAATGTAAACAAATATCATGGCACGGCATCACCCTTTGTGCTTTACACTCTTCCTCACTATGCAACGTAAACATATGACATGGCACGACATCACCCTTCGTGCATTACACTCTACCTCACCAAACAACAACAGATATAATGGCAAGGAGTACAGCATAGTGGAAATAAGCAGTTCCGAAACACCTAGCAAGGGGGAAAAACATCAATTCAATAACTCAATAAATGCCCGGCAAGGGTCTCAGCTATAACCAATCACTTCGATATCCTCTACATTTGGATTATCAATCATATCAACACTTTCTCAAACTCAACAATCAATACTTCCAACAAGAATAGATTACTAAGTAAGGACAATCTCATAATATACTAAGCATGGGAGAAATACTACAATTTCTATCAAAGTAGACTCACGGGCATGCGAGACACACATTGCATAGGTACTCGTCACCTCACCTATGCAATGAACATGATAATCACTTAACACATAGAAAATAATACTTATTCCCTCACCGAAGTTAGGCAAGACACATACCTCGGTCCAAAATATTGCAATCAACTCTCTAAGACCGTCTTTCCTTTATAATCCGACTCCGAAACAACGTTATATATGCATAATTAATTCAATAATATCAATAAAAACTCAGTAATATAATCCCATAGCCTAGGTGTTCATTTTCTAGCATTCGTCCAAAAATATCAAAATTCGACCCCGGGCCCTCGTGGTCTAAACTCGAGGTTCGGACCAAAACCCGATCACCCATAACCCCACGAGTTCAATTATGTAATTAGTTTTAGGATCCGACCCCAAATTAAGGTTGAATCATCCAATTTTCCCAAAAACCTAACACTACCCAAAAACCCAATTTCCCACTTGATTTTATGATTTTAGACCTAGTTTTCTAGTGATTAATGATGGAAAATGGAAGAAGACGATGTAGAAAATACTTACCCACGAGGATATGGAAGAAGAATTGGCTTGGAGGTCCTCAATGGAGGTTGGGGAAGAAGGAGGAAGCTGAGAATAAAGAAATCCCGCAATAAGTGTTCTGTTTTTGACTTAAGGAATTAACTGGGCGATTTCCTTCATCGCGATCGCAAGAAGAGGGTTGCGATCGCGGAGAGCCTGATCCTAATTCACTGTGATCGCGGAAGAGGGGTCGCGATCGCGGAGCATAGCTTAGCTGACCCTATGCGATCGCGGGAAAAGGTTCGCGATCGCGGAATACTGGGGCGTCATACAAATGTGATCGCGGGTCGAGGGATGCGATCGCGGAAGGAGCCTGGATAGACCTCTGCGATCGCGGAGCAAGGGCTGCGATCGCAGAGAAGAAAACACCAGACACCAGAAACCAATCCAAAACCCCAATTTTTGACTTTTTAACACCCTGTTAGCTACCCGAGCCCTCGGGTCTCAAAACCAAAAACACACGCAACTCCCAAAACATCCTATGGACTTATTCAAGCTTTTAAATCACCAAAATATCACCAAAAACAAGGAATCAAACCTTAAAACTCATAGAATTTTC
>ML255487.1:0-31696 GCA_005239495.1 Nicotiana undulata
GAGGCTTGACTTGCATTTTGGAGCCGAGGTAAGTGTTTCGCCTAACCTTAGCTTGAGGGAATATGTATAGAGTCTTATTTTCTATGTGTAACTCATGTCCAACATATAGGTGAGGTGACGAGTACCTATATGTTGCGGTCTAGCATGCCCATGAGTCAATTGTGATGAATTATACCGTGTTCTTGATATTCTCTGTACTATGAATAATTGGTGATTTAGAAGTGATACATTGATGTCGTTTCATGACGTGGGAAGTTGTCGAATTATTTGTTCAGTTGAGGCTTTTAATGTAGAAATTGTATTTCTAAACGAGTTTGGTTATAGCTGAGTCCCTTGTCGGAACGATAGAATTTGGTTGAGTATTTCTGTACACTTGAGATTTCTTATTGTTAGTTTTCGCATTATATTGTTGTTTTATATTATTTATCGCACGAGGGGACATGCCGTGCCGATTTTTTATTATTTATTGCACGAGGGGACATGCCGTATCGAGTGTTTATTATTTATCGCACGAGGGGACATGCCGTGCCGATTGTTTATTATTTATTGCACGAGGGGACATGCCGTATCGAGTGTTTATTATTTATCGCACGAGGGGACATGCCGTGCCGATTGTTTATTATTTATTGCACGAGGGTACATGACGTGCCGAGTGTTTATTATTTATTTCACGAGGGGACATGCCGTGCCGATTGTTTATTATTTATTTCACGAGGGGACATGCCGTGCCGAGTGTTTATCATTTATCGCACGAGGGGACATGCCGTGCCGATTGTTTATTATTTATTACACGAGGGGACATTCCGTGCCGATTGTGTATTATTTATTGCACGAGGGGACATTCCGTGCCGAGTGATTGTGAGATTATGTACGAGGGGACATGCCGTGCCTTTTGTTGCTCATTATCTGTAGTGAGACGTTAAATTCCTGTTTTTACTTTTACATTTCAGTTGTTAACCTGTTCTACTATGCTAGTATTTGTTGTCCCTTTTATCCCCAGCATGTTCTCCCCGTATCCGCTTTTACTTATTTATTTCCGTCGATATTTTCATGTTATTATATAGAATTGGACAGGTATGTATATTGTTGTCGGTCCTAGCCTCGTTACTACTTCGCCGAGTTTAGGCTCGACACTTTCGCAGTACATGGGGTCGGTTGTACTGATGCTACACCTGCACTTCTTTATGTTGTGCAGACTACGCAGTCGGATCCAGTGGACACTGAAGGAGGGAGCATTCCTTCAGTCCATTCAGGAGACATCGAGGTAGACCCGCAGACGTTCGTGGGCCTTGGCGTCACCTTCTACCGTTCTCTTTCAGTTTTGTCTTATTCTATAGTTTCAAAGACAGTCATATGTCCTTATTTTCAGACCATTGTATTTAGTAATCTCATAGACAGTTCGTGAGTATGTGACACCAGTTCTGGGGTTTTTATTATGGGCTTTATTTCGAAGCTTGCTATATTAATTTGAACTTAGTTGTCTCCCTTATCGTTGACCACTGTTGGCTTAATTATCTTGTTCATTTTAGTTGTTAATGAGTTTATTTGGTTCAAACATTGGCTTGTCTAGCGGGTTCATCGTTAGGCGCCATCACGGCCTGAAGGTGGTATTTCGGGTCGTGACAAGTTGGTATTAGAGCACTAGGTTGCTTAGGTCTCACAACTCATGGACAAACTTGGTAGAGTCTGAGGGATCGGTACGGAGACGTCTGTACTTATCACCCAGAGGCTGCAAAGTTAGGAAAAACTTCACATCTTTCATTCTGTGTCGTGCAAATTGAATTCTAAATACTAATTGAGTCTCTAATTACTCTCTTGCAGATGGCGAGAACACGTGCTTCCTCATCGACCGATCAGCAGCCCGGTCCTCCTATTGCAGCTCCTACGAGGGGCCGAGGCCGTGCTAGAGGCCGAGGCAGAGCTAGAGCAGCAACTCCAGTTGAGGACCCAAAGGTAGACTATGCCGATGAGGTTGCTGCTCAAACAATCCCAGTTGGACCAGCTCAGGTCCCAGAGGGGTTCATTGCTACCCCGGTACTTCAGGACGCTCTAGTCCGCTTAGTGGGACTCATAGAGAGCGTGGCTCAGGCCGGTCTTCTTCCTACTGCATCAGCTGGATCTCAGGCTAGGGGAGGGACCCAGACTCCTGCTATTCATATGCCAAAGCAATTAGATCCTTAGTTTCAGACTCCGGCACCTCAGACAGCCGGAGTAGCTCAACCGGGTATTGTGGCACCGGCAGTTGAGGGAGCAGCTATGATAGCATATGCTCTATGGATATTGGATAGATTCACCAAGTTATTCCCTACTACCTTTACTGGTGCACCATCAGATGATCCCCAGGATTATTTGGACAGCTGTTATGAGGTTCTTCAGAACATGGGCATTGTGGAGTCCAATGAAGTGGATTTTGCTACTTTTCATCTTTCGGGTTCCGCTAAGACTTGGTGTAGAGACTATTGCTTGACCAGGCGAGCTGGGTCTACACCTTTGACGTGTGCTCAGTTCTCCGAGTTATTCTTTGGGAAGTTCCTTCCAGTTACTCAGAGGGAGGATCTTCGGAGGCAGTTTGAGCGCCTCCAACAGGGATCTATGTCTGTCACTCAGTAAGAGACTAGGTTCATTACTCTAGCCAGGCATGCGATTATCATACTCCCCACCGATCAGGAGAGAGTTCGGAGATTTATTGAGGAATTGGCTTAGCCTATTAGACTTCAGATGGCCAGGGAGATGAGTACTGATATCTCCTTTCAGGATGCAGCCGATGTGGCAAGACGCATTGAGATGGTATTATCCAAGGGTGGTGGTCAGGGGTCTGACAAGAGACCTCGTTATTTCGGCTGTATCAGTGGTGCCTCATCTGGAGGCAGGGATTCATTGGGTAGAGGTCATTCCCCTAGGCCTTATTAGTCAGCACTCCAAGTATCCCGCAGTGCATGATCAGCTCCCATCAGTGCACCGCCGATTCAGAGTCTTCAAGGTGGTCGTTTTGGTCGCCAAGGACAGTTCCAGGGTCAGTATTCTCGGCAGCCGAAGACTTGCTACACTTGTGGTGGTTCGGGGAACATCTCCAGGTTTTGCCCCCGAGGTTTTGGTGGGTCTTAGTATCAGGGTTCCCGTGCCATGGTTCCTGCATCAGGTGCACCCCTACCCCCTCAGCCAGCTAGGGGTGGTGGTCGTGGTGCCAGAGGTGGAGGTCAGAGTCATAGAGGTGGAGGGCATGCCACAAGAGGTAGAGGTCAGGCCGTAGTAGGTCGACCTAGTGCTGTTCAGGCTGGAGGGGCTCAGCACCGGTGTTATGCTTTTCCTGCCAGGCCTGACGCTGAGGCTTCTGACACAGTTATTACAGGTACGGTTTCAGTTTGCAGCCGAGAGGCTTCGGTGTTATTTGATCCGGGTTCTACATTCTCCTATGTGACTTTATTTTTTTCCCTTATTTGAGTATGCCCCGTGATTCCTTGAGTACTACTGTGCATGTGTCTACACCGGTGAGTGATTCTATAGTGGTAGATCGAGTCTACCATGCTTGGTTAGTAGTTATTGGTGGTATGGAGACTCGGGTTGATCTTTTGCTTCTAGATATGGTTGACTTTGATGTTATATTGGGAATAGATTGGCTATCGCCCTATCATGTTATTCTGGACTGTCACGCCAAGACAGTGACCTTGGCCTTACCAGGTGTGCCTCGTTTGGAGCGGAGGGGGACTCCTAGTCATTCTTCTGGTAGAGTTATTTCATATATGAAGGCTCGGCGCATGGTCGAGAAGGGTTGTTTGGCTTATTTAGTCTATGTTCGTGATCCTAGTTCCGAGATTCCTTCTATGGAGTCTGTGCCCGTGGTTCATGAGTTCCTAGAGGTATTCCCTGCTGACCTGCCGGGTATGCTACCCGACAGGGATATTGACTTTTGTATTGAGGTGGCTCAGGGCACTCAGCCCATTTCTATTCTGTTGTATCGTATGGCCCCGCCAGAGTTGAAGAAATTGAAGGAGCAGTTGCAGGATTTGTTGGATAAAGGCTTCATTAGGCCTGTTTCTCCTTGGGGTGCTCCAGTGTTGTTCGTTAAGAAGAAAGATGGCTCAATGAGGATGTGTATTGACTACCGACAGTTGAATAAGGTTACCATTAAGAACAAGTATCATTTGCCAAGGATTGATGATCTATTTGACCAGCTTTAGGGTGCTACAGTGTTCTTCAAGATAGACTTGAGATCTGGTTACCATCAACTGAGGATTAGAGCTTCAGATGTCCCTAAGACGGCCTTTCGCACTCGTTATGGGCATTATGAGTTATTGGTGATGTCATTCGGGTTGACAAATGGCCCCACTGCTTTTATGGAGTTGATGAACCGAGTGTTCAGGCCTTATTTGGATTCGTTCTTTATTGTTTTCATTGATGATATATTGATATACTCTCGCAGCCTAGAGGAGCATCAGCAGCACCTTAGAGTCGTCCTTCAGACTCTGAGGGATAGTCAGTTGTATGCCAAATTCTCCAAGTGTAAGTTTTGGTTGAGTTCAGTTTTATTTCTAGGCCATGTGGTTTCATCAAAAGGTATTCAGGTAGACCCCAAGAAAATTTCAGCAGTTAGAGATTGGCCTAGGCCCACTTCAGCTACAGAGATTCGGAGCTTCTTGGGCTTAGCAGGATATTATCGCCGATTTGTTGAGGGCTTTTCATCTATAGCAGCCCCGATGACCAGGTTGACCCAGAAGGGTGACCTGTTCAGGTGGTCGGATGAGTGTGAGGCGAGCTTTCAGAAGCTCAAGACGGCCTTGACCACGACACCGGTGTTAGTGCTTCCCACAGGTTCAGGACCGTATACCGTGTATTGTGATGATTCACGAGTTGGACTTGGTGCAGTGTTGATGCAGGATGGCATGGTCATAGCCTATGCTTCTCGTCAGTTGAAGGTTAACGAGAAGAATTATCCAGTTCATGACTTGGAGCTTGCAGCTAATGTTCATGCATTGAAGATTTGGAGGCACTATCAGTATGGGGTGCCATGTGAGGTGTTCACAGATCATAAGGGTTTACAGTACCTATTCAAGTAAAAGGAGTTGAACATGAGGTAGAGAAGGTGGTTAGAGTTACTGAAGGATTATGATATTACCATTCTTTATCATCCGGGAAGGCCAATGTTGTGGCCGACGCTTTGAGCCGGAAGTCAGTCAGTATGGGCAGTCTAGCTTATTTATCAATCGGGGAGCGACCTCTTGTTTTGGATGTTCAGGCTTTAGCCAGCCGATTTGTGAGATTGGAGGTTTCTAAGACTAGCAGTTTTTTGGCCCATACCGTGGCCCGTTCTTCGTTGTATGATCGTATTCGGGATAGGAAGTATGATGATCATCATATATGTGTTCTTGGAGATACAGTCTGGCACGGTGGTTCCAAGCAGGTTATGGTTGATGATGAGGGAGTTCTGCGGATGCAGGGCCGTATTTGTGTACCTGAAGTTGATGGTATTCGTGAGTTGATTCTTCAGGAGGCCCATAGTTCCCGGTATTCCATTCATACGGGCGCCACAAAGATGTACCAGGACTTGCGGCAGCACTATTGGTGGCGGAGGATGAAGAAAGATATTGTAGCTTATGTAGCCCGGTGCTTGAACTGTCAGCTGGTTAAGTACGAGCACTAGAGACCCGGTGGTTTGATGCAGCAGATTCAGCTTCCTGAGTGGAAGTGGGAGTGTATCACCATGGACTTTGTAGTTGGGCTCCCACGGACTCAGAGGATATTTGATCCGGTTTGGGTTGTTGTGGATAGGCTGACCAAGTCAGCGCACTTCATTCCGGTATAAGTTTCATATTCAGCGGAGAAGTTGGCAAAGATATATATGAGATAGATTATTCGATCTCATGGTGTGCCCTTATCCATTATATCAGACAGAGGTACTCAGTTTACCTTCAATTTCTGGAGAGTATTTCAGCGAGAGTTGGGCACACAGATTGATTTGAGCACGACATTTCATCCTCAGACGGACGGGCAGTCTGAGCGTACTATTTAGATTTTGGAGGATATGTTGCGGGCTTGTGTTATTGATTTTGGTGGTTCATGGGACCAGTTCTTGCCTTTAGCTGAGTTTTCCTACAACAACAGCTATCAGTCGAGCATTCAGATAGCCCCATATGAGGCGTTGTATGGTAGACGGTGTCGGTCTCCAGTCGGATGATTTGAGCCGGGAGAGGCTAGATTGTTGGGTTATGAGTTAGTCCAGGATGCCTTGGACAAGGTGAAGATTATTCAGGATAGACTTCGTACAGCTCAGTCCAGGCAAAAGAGTTATGCGGATCGTAGAGTTCGAGATTTGGCATTTATGGTAGGAGACTGGGTATTCCTTCGAGTGTCGCCTATGAAGGGCGTGATGAGATTCGGGAAGAAGGGCAAGTTGAGCCCTAGGTACATTGGTCCATTTGAGATTTTGGATATGGTGGGAGAGGTGGCCTACAGACTTGCCTTGCCACCTAGTTTGTCAGCTGTGCATCCGGTATTTCACGTGTCTATGCTCCGGAGGTATATTGCGGATCCATCTCATGTAGTTGACTTCAGCAGTGTCCAGTTAGACCAGGATTTGTCTTACGAGGAGGAGCCAGTAGCTATATTAGACCGGCTGGTAGGACGTTTGAGATCGAAGATTTGTCCTTCAGTTCGTGTTCAGTGGAGAGGTCAGCCTGTTAGGGAAGCTACTTGGGAGTCCGAGTCCGATATGCGGAGCCGATATCCCCACATTTTCCCCGATTCAGGTACCTTTCTATGTCCGTTCGCGGACGAACGTTTGTTTTAGAGGTGGAGATTGTGATGACGCAAAAGGTCATCCTGTATAAATTTGACTAAAACTGTTGTTCTGAGGCCCCGAGAGACTCCGCTAATCTCACCTTGATGTGCGTGCGCAGCCCAGGCGCGTAGCCGGAAACCCTTTATGTGGAAATTTGATGAAAAGTTGAATTTATGATAATTAATTGAATAAAATTAACTTTGGTCAACGTTCTTGGTAAATGGACCGGGCCCGTGATTTGACGGTCCCGGAGGGTCCGTAGAAAAATATGGGACTTGGGCGTGTGCCCGGAATCGAATTCCGAGGTCCCAAGTCCGAGAAATGAGTTTTTAAAGAAAATTATTTTCTGAAAAATAATAAAGAGTTGAACTTTGATGCGAAACCTGTGTTACCGGGCCCGTATTATGGTTTCGGAGTCCGGAACAGGTTCAATATGTGTTATTTAAGTTATCTGTGAAATTTGGTAAGGAACAGACTTGATTTGACGTGTTTCGGATCAAAAATGCGAAATTGAGAGTTAATGAAGTTTTGAGAAAATTATATAGAAATAAGTATTTCCTTAAATTTGAAATTTGGTTTGGAATGTGATTTTATGTGATCGAGGTCCGAATGTGATTCCAAGAACGGGAATAGTTCTGTTATGTCATTTATAACTTGCCTGCAAAATTTGATGTCATTTCGAGTTGTATAGGTCGGTTCGGCGCATTTTTATAGAAATCAAGAACTTGAAGTTTCTTAAGTTATGGTTTTAGGGGTTTTGGGGGATGATTTGGAGATTTAGCGTTGTTTTGGGTGTTCCAAAGGCTCGAGCGAGTCTGTATTATAATTTAGGACTTGCTGGTATATTTGGACGGGGGCTCGGCTGGGCCCAGGTGCCTCCCAGACACCAAACGGGGCTAAAAACCAGCTAAAATAGTTGTTGGTGCACCTTTTTTTGGTGTGCCCGCAGGTGCGGTTGCCTAGTCGCAGGTGCGGGACCGCTTCTGCGGTCCCAAGCATCGCAGGTGCGACCCCAGGTGAGGTCCCCCTTTCTCGCAGGTGCGGACAAAGGTCCGCAGGAGCGAAACCGCAGGTGCGGTAATCCCTCCGCAGGTGCGACCCCAGCCCCTCTTGCCCAGTAACGCAGGTGCGAGCCCCAGCTCGCAAGAGCGAGACCGCAGGTGCGGTCCTCGAGCCGCAGGTGCGGAATCCCTGTAGGCCAGACAGTATATATTCTTCAAAACTAGGGATTTCACCCCTCTCATTCATTTTCCACCACCATTAGAGACTTGTGAGGTTGAGAAGAACACACCACGACCTAGCTACTGTTAAGGTAAGTTAATTCCTTCCTAATACTAGTTTCATGCATGAATTATTAATAGGGTTTACTACTATATTAATGGAAAATCAAGAACTGGGTAGTAATTTAGGGTTCTTGAGAAAATTGGCGTATTGTCCGTTTAATGCTGTGAATTCAAGTAGAAACTTCATATTAATGATCCTTAGGCTATGGGTGGGTGATTCCTTCGAGACTTTTCGTGATTCGAGCGTGCGGGCCCGGGGTCAAATTTTGGTATTCTTGGTATAGTGATAGAAAATGTATAATTAGACTTTGGAATTGGTCTATTGAGTAATTATTGATATTGATAAAATCAATTATGTCTAGATATTATCAATTCAGAGTTGGATTCGAGAGGAAAGGTTGTGATTGAGGCTTGACTTTCATTTTGGAGCCGAGGTAAGTGTTTGGCCTAACCTTAGCTTGAGGGAATAGGTATAGAGTCTTATTTGCTCTGTGTAACTCATGTCCAACATATAGGTGAGGTGACGATTACCTATATGTTGCGGTCTATCATGCCCGTGAGTCAATCGTGATGGCGCTTAACGTTGAACCCGCTAGACAAGCCATTGTTTGAACTAAATAAACTCATTAACAACTAAAATGAACAAGATAATTATGCCAACGGTGGTCAACAATATGAGAGTCAACTAAGTTAAAATTAACATAGCAAGCTTCGAAATAAAAACCCATAATATAACCCAGAACTGGTGTCACATACTCACGAACTGTCTACGAGATTACTAAATACAATAGTCTGAAAAATAAGTACATAATGCTGTCTTTGAAATTATAGAATAAGACAGAACTGAAAGAGAAGGGTAGAAGGTGATGTCAGGGCCCACGAACGTCTGCGGGTGTACCTCGATGTCTCATGAATGGACTGAAGGAATGCTCCCTCCGTCAGTGTCCACTGGGTCCGGCTGCGTAGTCTGCACAACATAAAGAAGTGCAGGTGTAGCATCAGTACAACCGACCCCATGTACTAAGTAAGTGCCGAGCCTAACCTCGGCGAAGTAGTGACGAGGCTAGGACTGACAACAATATACATACTTGTGAAATTCTATATAATAACAGGAAAATATCGATGGAAATAAACAAGTAAATACATATACGGAGAGAACATGCTGGGGATAAAAGGCAACAAATTACCAAAACATCAGAATAAGATAATAAATGAAATGTAGGAGTAAGACAAGAATTAACATCTCGAAACAAGTAAATAAGCAGCAAAAGGCACGGCATGTCCCCTCGTGCATAGCCTCACAATCACTCGGCATGGAATGTCCCCTCGTGCATAAATAATAAAGTCACTCGGTACGAAATGTCCCCTCGTGCATAATCTCATAGTCGCTCGGCACGGAATATCCCCTTGTGCGTAAAATAATAATCACTCGGCACGGAATGTCCCCTCGCGCAATAAATAATAAACAATCATCACGGCATGTCCCCTCGTGTGTAAATAATAATCACTCGTCACAGAATGTCCCTTCGTGCAATAAATAATAAACAATCGGCACGGCATGTCCCCTCGTGCGTAAATAATAATCACTCTGCACGGGATGTCCCCTCGTGCGATAAACAATATAAAAACAACAATATAATGTGAAACTAACAATAAGAAATCTCAAGTGTACATAAATACTCAATAAAATTCTATCGTCCCGGCAAGGGACTAAGCTATAAACAAACTCGCTCAGAAGTGTAATTTCAACAGTAAGAGCCTCAACTGAACAATTAATCAATACTTTCCCACGTCATGAAACAACATCAATGTATCACTTCTAAATCACCAATTATTCATAGTACAGAGAACATCAAGAACATGGTATAATTTATCATAATTGACTCATGGCCATACTTGACCGCTGTCGCGCCCCCTTTTTCTATCACACGGGTTAGGTACGGAGAGATAGTGTTTATGACATTCTGGACAACTCCTTAAAGGAAGAGGTTTAAGGAAGAGTCGCCACCTAACGAGTTTTATGGTGCGTTAGGGCACCTAGAGTTGATAACTCATGAACTAGTTCGCGTTACCAGAGAGTGGTTAAGGGCTTGAAGTTATCCCAAGGGGAAGGTGTTAGGCACCCCTCAAGATCCACAACTGTGGGTTCCAGCCAATACGTTTTGTGAATTTGGACGGTGAGCAAATAACAAGTAAGGTTCATATAAGAGGGGATTTAAAAAAGTGTGAAAATCTTTAAAGGGTTTTGAAATAACATTAGAATAAACATTTGAAAAGAATTGTCCTAGGTTTAAAGTAATACAGATCACTTCAATGCAATACCCGGTATGTCACACCTCGAAGGGGCGGCTACACGTGGTATTAGCACACCGGTCATCATATCCGTATTCTACCCTTCCCACCCCGTAAAGGTTGTTAAAATGCGTGTGTTGGTCACGAATGCTTCTTGCGTGCCATTACCCGTCCCATCCTATAAGTCATGGAGGGTGTTTAGGAATACTAATCCTACAAGGCAGGAACTAGGCTGAACCCTTAGGTTTAAAGGACAAAATACTAAGAGACATACAAAACAAGTAGGACTGCACATATGAGGGAACATATAAAGACAAAGAAAGGCTCACAGGTCCCTCCACACATAAAAATGTAAGTAGCACGTCTCAAACACAATTAAAGTCTCAGGACAGGAGTTTGAAAATAGGAAGTTTAGTAAAATAGTAGGAGTCTGGGTTAGAAAACTTAATGAAGACAGAAACTTTAATTAAAACTGATAGTTGATTTCAGAATATACAATAACTAAAGGCAGCAGTAAAACTTAGAAATATGCAGTGATTTAAAGCTTTCAGTAAACATGGATGAAAATCGTTAAAGCATGGGTTTGAAATTATTTTAAAGGATAAGGGAATAAAATACAGTTGCTTAACATAGAGTAATAATTATCAGTTTTCAGAGAACTTGTAGTAAAAGAAGTAGGGGAGTGGTATCAAAATATAGTAACTTTATACAAATATAGAGCAAGGATTCGAAATGGCATGATTTTGAGCAGAGTGGGCATCTTTTGAAATCCCAGTAGTTTGAAAATATAATAGGACAAGAATCAGTGAAAATTAGTAAAAGGAAATAGATGCACAACTTCGAGACTGTTAAAAATAGAGCAGGAGTTTTAATAAAAGTAAAATGAACTTCAGTGAGGTAAAACAGGAGTAGGAACAGCAGGGTTCAAAATGTTTAAAGGAAGTGATTAAACTAGAAGAACATGATTGATTTGATTTTATACGTATTAGGCCTAAAGTTTGCCTAGGCGTCGTATACCTTGCCTACCTATTTTAAAGGGTGAACATACACATTTGGATTCTGATTTTTATAAATACATGTTTGCAGGAAATTATTTTTAAATAGGTTAAACATATTTTATGAGAGTATGAGATTATGCTAACTAGGCGTTCAAGTTTTGATAAATAAGAAGTCCTAAGGGCAGGATATCTAATGCACAAAGTATCATCTTAAGACGTGGTTTCTATATGTCATGTTCATAAAATGCATGAGCAATACATTATGACAGTCTTTGTTACTCATTTAGTTATACTAGGCGTGAATATAATAGGTATGTTAAAATGAAGAATCTAAACATGATTTTTAATGTATGGTATGCATGTCCTAGGCATGATACTATTGCGCACATAGGGAAATAAAGCTAAGTCATGATTTCTACCCATACTACACTAAACATGCATAATTCCCTCCCATATTCACTATCCAGCCCCAATAGTTTATTTACAAATTATTACAAACCATAGCAAAATAAATTACAGTAATTGCAAAGAAAAATAAAAAGTTATTCTATAAAGAGCCTTCAAACAGGCCCAACCTTCCAGCCTCACCCCTTTCGAGCCTCACAGCCTTACACAGCCTGGGTGCGGCAAAGCTCCCAAAGGTCCTTGTGAGGGCCCTTGCCAATACCAGCACCCAGCAATTGCCAAAGTTGAGATAGGTGCAATATAGAATTACCTGCCTCAGTGTGTCAAAGTTCAGAGGGAACTCAAGGTCCCTAAGCAATGCTCACGCAGAGGGGGGTGGATCCTAAATGTCTAAGAGTAGTGTGAAGTGCAGGAAGGAGTAGTTAAAAAGAGTTAAGTTTTGAAATAACATGACTTTAAAGAATAGTATAAAGATCTTTTATTGTAAAATTAGTTTGAAAAGGAAACAGCAGAATGGTCATAAATCAGCAAGTATGCAGAATTCAAGAAAAGCAAACACAAATAGGGGAAAGGGATTGGGACAAGTAATGGTAGTAGCATCTTTGCAGTAATTAATTCTTAGCACAAAGTTACAAATTTTCACATAGTATGATATGCCAAGAGTTTATCATATGTTATAGATACAAGTCTGAGAATACTAAATATTATAGGTGCATTAGAAGCCATGCATTTGATAAAGAAACATACATAAAAAGATGCTAGGTATGCAGAAAGAGGCAGTAAAAGATCACATAGGCTATGACAAATCATAGAGAGGAAAACATGAGTCATGATAGGCTAGAAGAAGAAGAGATATCATAGAGAGAGAGTAGACATACTAGTTACATGGTAGGCAATAGAACCATAAGTAAAAGCACAAAAAAACAACAAGAATCTTAACCAAAATTGAACCTATTGTTTTAGGATTTTGTAAACTTAAATTAGAACATACCAGTGTTAAGAGAGAGTAAAGCAGGAGAGAGCAAAGTGATAGAACTATTAGCCTTGGCTTGCAGCCGGCTAATAATAGGCAAGAATAGAGAGCAGCAAATAGAGCCAAAGAGATACAGCAAGAAAGAGCACAAGAGAATAGTGTAGATGTCTGTGTGTGTTTGTGTGATCAAGAGTGTGTGTCCAATGTGTGTAAAGAGAGAAGACAGGTAATATATAGTTTGAAAAACGAGTAGTCACACAGGTAAAGGATGCATAATTATGGAAATACAACCAATTAGTATCAATTAAAATACTGGACTCCTTCAATTAAGGAGTCAAGTTCAAATGGTGCAGCCAGGCTAAGTAAGGAAAGGAAATCAACTTATAGGACTGATTTTATTTAATTAAGGAAATCATATGGCACATAATAAGAGCCAAATACATAGTATATAATTAAGGAAAGTTGAACTAATATTATATTTATACAGTAAAGAAGAGCATCAGCCTTCCGGACCTAGTTACAATCACAGAGAATCCAAAATAGTTAAGGAAAGTATCATATGAGTAAGGAAAGCACTCAAAAATTGGTACAAAATTACAAAGGACATACAGAATCACCTATTCAAGGAAGGCATCCCAGGCCTGGGGATTCTTACACAACAGGATCGATATAAATCGACAAGTAGACAACCAATAGAGTAGAGGTCAAAGTTTTCAAACATTTAAATAGCAATCACTGATAGATACGAAGATATACTCATAGAAATCAACAAGAAGAGGTCATAATAATGAATCAAGCGAGAGTCATAAAGAAACACACGAGCACACATAGTCCAACAATAAGGATCAACCTAGAACACTAGGGGTTCAACAATAACAGTTCAAACAACAAGAAATCATGAGATACTCGCTTAAACATAATATAGATGACTAAAATTAAGAGGAAATACTGTTTTGAGAACAGGGTGTAGAAACCTTAGCTTTGAAATTGTTAAAAACGAGATTTTATGGAGAAAACCATAGAGAAACTTCATAATATTGTAAAAATGTAAACGGATCTTAAAAGAAAACCGAGATACAGAAGATTAGGGTTTCGTGGAACCCATAAAAGAGGGCAAACCTCATGAACGGCATAGATTTAGGCTAGAGAGACTGTAAACTTACTCAAACGAACGGGGGTTGGCCGGACAGCGGCAAGAGGCTCAAAGGAGGTGAGTGGACCGCTCCAGGCTCGTCTGAAGAACTCAGGGTATCACTGAGCAGGTGAGAGGCGAGTGGATGACCAGGAGATGATAGGGAACAAAGTTTCCGGTGAAAATCCAACGGAGAAGGCGACCAAAGACCATCCGAGAAGACGAAGTCAAGGAGATTTCTGGAGAGTCATAAAGAGAGATAGAGAGATAGAGAGATAGAGAGATAGAGAGAGGAACCGTCTCGAAGGAAAATGAGACGGAAAGGGGGGGGGGGGGTTAAGTTAGAGATAAATTAGGAAGGTTACATCTGGACCGTTGATCAAATTTGATCAACGATCGAGATTGAATCCTAGGTGGGCCGGGTATTTAATGGGGTTTGGGCTGGGTAGGAATTGGAATAGTTAATTAGGTGGGTTGGGATTTAAATTCAGGCTAGAATTTAAATGAGATTTGGCTAGTTATTAAATACCCCAAAAAATAGATAACTAATTAAATAAACAACCAATAATTGAACAAAAATGAAATTGAGTTTAAATAGATGAAATTACAGTAATTAAATAATATTAAGTGTAAAAAATGCATAAGTTTCGGATTAAAATAATACACAATGCTCAATTGGGCTATAATTGCAAAATTATTGTAATTGAAATTATATAAGACCCAATTGACTAATTCGTGAAATAATTGGATTTTAATAGGTAAAAAATGATTATAAATAACCTACTGAGCTGGGAAACAATTTTGAAATTATTTTAGAGCACAATTTTATGAATTATAAAAATATACAATATTAAATAAATAGTGAAACAATTTAGATAAAAATATGAAAAAATTAGAAAAAATGCTCATTATTGCAAAGAGTGATTTTTTAAGCTTATATACAAGTTTGGAAATAATTTGAGGAAAAATTGGGTATCAACAACCGCAACATATAGGTACTCGTCACCTCACCTATACGTTGGACATGAATTAGACATAGCAAATAAGACTCTATACCTAATCTCTCAAGCTAAGGTTAGGCTAAACACTTACCTCGGCTCCAAAAATGCAAGTCAAGCCACAATCACAGCCTTTCCTCTCGAATCCAACTCCGAATCGATAATATCTAGACATAATTGATTTATCAATATCAATAATTACTCAATAGACCAATTCCAAAGCCTAATTATACATTTTCTATCATTCTACCAAGAATACCAAAATTCGACCCCGGGCCCGCTTGGTCCAAAGTCGAGGTTCGGACAAAAATCCGATAACCCATTCCCCCACGAGCCCGAATATACAATTTGCTCTGGAATCCGACCCCAAAACGAGGTTGGATTCCAAAAAAGTCCATAAACCTAACTCTACCCAAAAACCCCTAATTACTACTTTGATTTCATGTTATTAGACCTAGATTCTAGTGATTGATGAAGGAAAATGAAAAACATTAGTGTTAGAGTCACTTACCCAAATGGTTATGGAGGAAAACTAGCATGGGAATCGTCAATTGGGGTTGAGAAAGAAGAGAAGGGTGAAAATATGAAAAATCGCGAGTTTTGCATTTAAAAACAGTCTGCCCTACAGGGGTTCCGCACCTGCGGCCTTGAGACAGCACCTGTGGTCCCGCACCGGCGAGATAAAGATCGCACCTACGAAAAATGGCAAGGGAGGCTGGGGTCGCACCTGCGGAGCTGGAGACCGCACCTGCGGCTCCGCTCCTGCGGAAAAGGAACCGCACTTGCGGAACTTCCGCACTGCGAGGCTGGGACCGCGGGAGCGGTCCCGCTCCTGCGTCTTGGCAACCACACCTGCGGTCACTCCAGCAACAGTTGCACCAGCAACTATTTTTGCTGGTTTTCAGCCCCGTTAGATGTCCAGGAGGCACATAGGCCCACCCGAGCCCCCGTCCAAATATACCAACAAGTCCTAAATCATAAAACGGACTCGCTCGAGCCTTCGGAACACCCAAAACAACGCTAAATCTCAAAATCACCCCCTAAAACCCCTAAAACCATAACTTAAGAAACTTCAAGTTCTTTATTTCTATAAAAATACGCCGGACCGACCTATACAACTCGGAATGACATCAAATTGTGCAGGCAAGTTATAAATGAAATAACGGAACTATTCCCGGTCTTAGAATCACATTCAAACCTCGATAACATAAAATCACGTTCCAAACCAAATTTCAAATTTAAGGAAATCCTTATTTCTATATAATTTTCTCAAAACTTCATTAACTCTCAATTTTTCATTTGATCTGAAACACGTCAAATCAAGTCCGTTCCTTACCAAATTTCACAGATAACTCAAATAACACATATTGAACCTGTTCCGGACTCCGGAACCATAATACGGGCCCGGCAACACATGTTTCAAATCAAATTCCATTTCCAAAAGTCTTTATTATTTTCAGAAAACAATTTTCTTCGAAAATTTATTTCTCGGACTTGGGACCTCGGAATTCGATTCCGGGCATGCGCCCAAGTCACATATTTACCTACGGACCCTCCGGGACCGTCAGATCACGGGTCCGGGTCCTTTTACAAAAAATATTGATCGAAGTCAACTTCAATCAATTAATTATCATAAATTTAACTTTTTATCAAGTTTCCACATAAAGGCTTCCTGGCTACACGCCCGAGCTGCGCACGTACGTTGAGGTGAGATTAATGGAGGCTCTCAAGGCCTCGGAACACAGTTTTAGCTAAATTTACACAGGATGACCTTTTGCGTCATCACAATCTTCACCTCTTACCATTATAAAAAAAGGTTTTGCCGTGCCTGTGCCTTTTTGCCATAGATAATATTCTCATAAGTGTTACCACGTCCTTTTTAAACCAAAAAAAAAATTAGAACTGAATATTTTTTCATAAAGACTAGCACCTTATTTGCAATCATGTCCATTCTTTTTTGCCACTTTGATCTCCATGTTGATATGTTCTCTCCCTAAGTTAGATTACTCCAAGTCACCTTGGTAACTAAAAATATTATTTCATATATATGATGAATGTTGAGGCTTCTTATTGACGAAAATATTTGAGCCCCAGATATATTAACTATTAAGTCATTATTGTTGCCTATTTTATGTACGCGGATATGAGAGATTAAGATGAATGATACTTGGACACAAAGTACGATCAATGGAAGATTTTATATGGATTATTTAGGGCCATTTGTTTGTACTTGATGATGAGGCTTAGCCTCTAGATTTAAATTCTTTACGGCATTAGTACGTTGTTAGGGGAGTTATACAATCTCATTATTTATATAATATTAGATGAATAACAAAATAATAAATTACGGACAAGATTTTTACACTATAAAATCGAATAACTTGGTGCAATTGTAGAAGAATTGTATTGCACTCATCTTTATTTGTCTTCTAATACTCTATAGAGACAACGAAAGTATGATTAAACTTTTGATTGGCCTGAGATTTGAAGTTATATGTTATTTTTCTCATATTTTTCACGCATATTATTTTCTTGATTTTTTATTTTATAATGTTAATGTATTTATTATGTGGTACATATATTCGAGAACATATAACTTATTTAAGTTATGAAATTCAAATATTTTTTTATTTTCTTTGGTAATTACTAGAAGTTTTTGATATTTAAGTTTGGAATCAGAAATTGTGATTTTGTTCGTAGGCTAATAAAAATATATTCCTATTTTAGGGAGAAGGAATATGATTTGACCAAGAATTGTTTTAGGAATTGTTTTTATCTACATTAGAAATCTTCGGGAAAAGTCTGGCAATCATGTTACTTTTTTATTTAAATACAAAAAGGTTCTATGGAGATGGAATATGAATTGATCAAAGAATAACATCGGTTAATTTGAAACATAAGGTAATCATATTTTGACTCCAATAAGGCAAGAACATTTTCCTTTTTATACATACCAATAACAAACTTTGACAAAAATATCCTGATGCGTTTTAAAGAAAAATAGATTTGCCGACTTCAAAGTTCAAGTTGGCTTTCTTTTTCTTTTCTATCGTTAACTTGATATACACTCATATGGAATTTTAATGAGTGACAAGAAACACTCACTTGAATATAGAAACAATCATTGCCCATACTCCAGATAAACTTTGACTCTCCTAATAGTAGATTCAGACGATATCTAATCACTTTGAATTCAAGTACTATGTTGATGTAATGACAATAATTATTACTCCGTTCCAGTTTGTGAACCTATTTTCTTTTTGATCCATTCCAAAAAGATTTACCCATTTCTAAATTTAGAAACAAATTAACTTAAACTTTCAATTCTACCTTTAATGAGAAGCTTTTATAACCACACAAATACGATGGACCCAAGCGTTTATAACCACACAAATACTATGGACCCCTTTTTTAACTTGTTTAGGACCACAAAATAAAAAATTCTTCATTCTTTCTTAAACTATGTGCCTAGTCAAACAGGTTCACATAAATTGGAACAAAGGGAGTAATAAATTTAATTTATTAATATTTCATATAAATAATTGATAACGTGCAACGCACGTATATAGAAACTATTATTATAAAAACACGAATAATTTATGTTGAATATTGAACGACTAAAATACCCCTGAAATATTGATCGACTTTTATGCCCTTAAGTATTTGTATAATTTAAGGATCTAATTATAAATTATCAAATGATGGAATTCTTTTCCAATTTAAACTACCGATACACCGACCCTACAAAGTTGATCCTACTTGGATTAGAAAAGCACATCTATAATTTTCTTTTTAGAAAAAATTGTTGTTCCTAATTACAACAAATATATATTTGTGGGAGAATATTAGATTCCTACTTTGAGGCATTTCTTTCTTTCTTACTTACATTAGAAATTTTAAGAACTCTCTTTTACCTTTTTATTGTGTAAGAAACTCCATCAAAATTTCATTCGTTCTTGGAAAGTGATTTGTTTTTATTTACGTATTAGAAATATTTTTACAAATACTAATAATTTTCCTTCGAATAAAATAACAATTCCTTTTTGAATAGGTATTTTTTCTTTTCACGATAGACTATTTAGAAAGTTCTTCGATACCTTTTATTTATTTTGTTAGAAATTAACGGAATGTAAAATTCACGTTCTTTTTAACTAGAGATTGGATTGATAAGGATTGGAGTTAAATTATTTTCTAGAGTAAACAATATAATTTTCTTTTGAATATTTGTATAGTTAAGAATTTATATTTTATTAAATATAACTTTTGTAACAATTGAAATAGGACAACGTGCAACACAAAAATACCAAATAGAAGGTACGAATGACTAAATACCCTTTATATTTTTGGTTTCTTCGTTGTTAATATATCTTGTGTGCAACAATCCGACCGGTCATTTTGTGTATTCGGACTTCGTTCCCTTAAATAAGACTTCCCGTAGCGGCTTATCGTGAATTGTGACTTGCGGGGACGGGTGGTTTGGGATTTGGAAGTGTTTAGAATAGTATAGGGACACTTGGTTCCTTAAGGTTGGCTTTTAAAGCCAAGGTTGACTTCGGTCAATATTTTGAGTAAACGACCTCGGAATCGAGTTTCGACGATTCCAGTATCTCGTATTACCCTTGAGGAGACGGTTGACGTACTACGACCCATTGTGGATATGGTGCCGGAACTGAAAACAAACCTACTGCAAAGGTTGGACGACCTGGACCGTAGAATGGCCCAGGCCGAAGTTGACATAGGAAACATGAGCCGCGACTCTGAAGGAGACCGGCAAACGGCAGCTACTGAGGCAGCCAAAATTTTTGATAAATTTGAGGGCCTCCAATAGGAGCGCGCCGATAATTTAGCCCACAGGGCACAAGAGGCAGACAGGATGACTGCCATGCAGTAAACTATCGACAACTTGACAGGCCAGCTCAACGTTGTCAATGCTGCTCTACAAGGCTTGCTTGGAGGCGGTGGAAATCAAATGGGGGCGCTGTGAACCCCGCTCCCTTGGCACAGAAGTTGAAAATTCCCGAGCCAAAGCCATACAATGGGGCTAGGAATGATAAAGAAGTGGAAAATTTTATTTTCTACATCGAGCAGTATTTCAATGCCGTGGGAGGCCTAGAAGAAGCCAAGAAGGTAGCAACCACTGCCATGTATCTTCAGGGTGATGCTAAGCTCTGGTGGCGAGTGAAGTACGAAGCCATCAGGGCCGGTGAAGATGCTCTGGAGACCTGGGCGGAACTGAAGGCAGCCATACGCCTATAGTTCTTTCCCGAAAATGTTGAGTACAATGCAAGGAGGAAACTACGGGAGCTCCGCCAGACCAAATCAGTGCGGGACTACGTGCGAGAATTCTTTGAACTCATGCTGAACATTCGCGACATGGGGGACAAGGACAAGCTCTTCACTTTCTTGGAAGGGTTGAAACCTTATGCCCGCATGAAGCTGCAAAGACAAAGGGTAGATACCCTTCCCAAGGCAATTCAAGCAACGGAATGCCTTGGGGACTACCAAATGGAGACTCGGAAGGATAGGCCGTAGCCGCCTGTCCGAGCGGGTTACAAAGGGGGCCAGCCTACCAATGGTGGCCCTAACAGAAGTGGGGGAGACCGGAGTGCAGGTAAATCGAAGGCTCCTTCCTCAGGCAGGAACAATGCTGCATCAAACAACAATGACTTGGGGAGAAAGCCACCCTCAGGGTGCCGTCATTGCGGCAGGCCACATTGGAATAATGAGTGCCCACATGCACAGATGAATGCCCATAAAGCTTATGATGATGGGACAAATGATGAAGAAGAT
Source organism: Nicotiana undulata (assembly GCA_005239495.1). NCBI lineage: Eukaryota > Viridiplantae > Streptophyta > Magnoliopsida > Solanales > Solanaceae > Nicotiana > Nicotiana undulata. Next base: position 20,647 of record ML255487.1, read on the forward strand.
GATGATTAACAGATCGAAGAAAACGGTGCGTTCAACGCCATTGTGGGTTCTATTTCTGAGGCATTAGCGGGAACCAGTGCTGGTATCCGCAAGAAGACAAATCCCCGCCCAGTCGCCAAGAAGGGGGTAAAGAAGAAGAATAAAGGGACTTCTCCTAAGCAAGAGAGGACCTTTATGTTCGTTGAACAGAGGGTAAACGGCAAACCCATTCGGGCGATGATAGATACAGGTGCTACTCACAATTACTTGGCCTTATTTCAGGTGGAGCGTCTTGGGTTAGTTGTGGGAAAGGGCCGGGGTCATGTCAAGCCTATTAACTCACCTCCTCAGCCAGTGGGTGGAATTGCCAAAGAAGTACCGGTGAAGATGGGGCCTTATGAAGGAAAGTTCACCTTGTGCATGGTGATCATAGACGACTTTGAGCTGATAGTGGGACTGGAATTCTTGAGGCAGACCAACACCATGACCGTACCATATGCGGACATGCTTCTGATGATGGGAGTAAACGGGGCCACATCCTGTACTATTCTGTGCATATCCATGAAGATGGCCGCCGAGAACATCTCGGCCTTACAATTAAAAAGCGATTCAAGAGACATGAACCTACATTTCTGGATACCCTATGCATTGAAGAGGTAGAACGCTCATCGGGTCCACTTCCTACGCCCGTAAAAGAGCTACTACTGGAATTTGAAGATGTTATGCCACAGGAAATGCCGAAGCGACTTCCGCCTAGGCGCACTATGGACCATGAGATTGAGTTGGTATCGGGTGCGAAGCCACCTGCCCGGGCGCCTTACAGAATGTCACAACCCGAACTCACCGAGCTTCGGAGACAATTGACGGAAATGCTACACACAGGGATCATTGTACACTCCAAGTCCCCACATGGGTCCCTGTGCTTTTCCAGAAGAAACATGATGGTAGTATACGCCTCTGCATGGATTATCGGGCGCTAAACAAAATTACTGTGAAGAACAAGTACCCTATTCCACTCATGTCAGACTTGTTCGACATATTAGGGAGTGCTACGGTGTTCACAAAAATTGACCTGAAGAAAGGGTATTGGCAGGTCCGGAATTCTGAGGGCGACGAACACAAGACGACCTGTGTGACAAGATATGGGTCGTTCGACTTCCTAGTTATGCCGTTCGGCTTGACTAATGCCCCAGCCACATTTTTCACCCCGATGAACTAGGTCTTCCGAGAGTATATTGATGAATTTGTGGTGGTCTATTTGGATGATATTGTGGTATATATCCAGACCTTGGAAGAACACCTGGAGCACTTGCAGAAGGTTCTAACCCGATTGCGAGAGCATGAATTGTACGCAAAGTTATCCAAGTGCGCCTTTGCTCAGAAACAGATCGATTTCCTCAGGCATGTCATTGAGGAAGGGCGGATCAAGATGGACCATCAAAAGATCCAAACCATCACAGATTGGCCACCACCCAAGGATATTCATGCCTTGAGGTCATTCCTTGGCCTATGCAATTTCTATCGGCGGTTTGTGAAGAACTACTCTCTCATCGCAGTACCATTAACTGAACTCCTCAAGAAGGTCACGACTTGGGATTGGGGTCCTAGGCGAGCGGAGGCCTTTAATGCATTAAAAGCGGCCATGTCTAGTAGTCCTGTCTTGGCCCTTCCTAACTTGGCCAAGCTGTTCGAGGTGCAAACAGATGCTTCTGACTATGCTCTTGGCGGGGTATTACTACAAGACGGGCGTCCCGTAGAATATGAGAGCCGAAAGCTGAAGGATGCAAAATGGCGCTATGTCGCCCACGAGAAAGAATTATTGGTTGTCGTTCATTGCTTACGCCTTTGGAGGCATTATCTGCTTGGATCACCGTTCGTGGTCAAGACAGATAACACAGCTGTTAGTCATTTCATGACCCAGCCGAAGCTGAATGGCTGACAGGCCCGATGGCAGGAACTCCTAGCGGAATTTAACTTCAACCTGGAGTACCGAAGTGGGAAGTCTAATCACGTGGCTGATGCGCTCAGTCGCCAAGCGGATCTAGCATCGGTGTGCCTACTCACCACCCTAAGAGGGAGCGATGTAGCCACCACCATTAAAGACCAGATACAGGATCTACTCATCAAGGATCCTGCTGCACAATATTTTGTTGATCTAGTAGCACAAGGCAAGACTCGCCAGTTCTATATGGAGGATGGTTTCCTGAAGGTAAAGGGAACCGACTTTATGTTCCAAAGGGAGGAGATCTGAGAAGAACTCTCTTGGCGAAATTTCACGACACTCTGTGGACTGGCCATCCTGGCGAAGAGCGCACCATGGCCTTGCTTCACCGTGCATATTATTGGCCCCAAATGGCCGACGACGTCACGCAGTATGTGAGGACTTGTCTAGTATGCCAGAAGGACAAGTCCGACCGCTTGACACAAACGGGACTCTTGGAACCTCTAGTTGTTCCAAAGAGACCTTGGGAAAGTGTGTCTCTGGATTTCAGCACTGGATTGCCCAAGGTTGGAGATCTCAACACTATCTTGGTTGTGGTGGATCGGTTTTCAATTTCGACGCCAAATAGCAAAATATAGTTTCCTTAAGTTTGAAATTTGGTTTGGAACATGATTTTATGTTATCGAGGTCCGAACGGAATTCCGGGATCGGGAATAGTTCTGTTATGTCATTCATGACTTGCCTGCAAAATTTGGTGTTATTCCGAGTGGTATAGGTCGGTTCGGCGCATTAACCCGAATTCAAGAACTTAGAAATTCTTACGTTTGATTCTAGGGGTTTTGAGGGGTGATTTTGAGATTTAGCATTGTTTTGGATGTTCCGAAAGCTCGAGCGAGTCCGTATTATGATTTAGGACTTGTTGGTGTGATTGCACGGGGGCTCGGGTGGGCCTAGGTGCCTCCCGGACGTCAAACGGAGCCAAAACCCAGCAGCTTCAGCTGTTGGTGCACCAGATCTAGTGTGACCGCAGGTGCGGTTTCCCATGTCGCAGGTGCGAGACCGCCCCTGCGGTCAAGGCTCCGCAGGTGCGACCCCCAAGGGAGCTGGTCCAAAGCGCAGGTGCGGACCTCCCTCCGCAGGCGCGGACCCGCTGGTGCAGGACTTCCTCTGCAGGTGCGGCCCCAGGATTCCTAGGCCACTTCCGCAGGTGCGACCTTTTGCTCGCAGGTGCGAGATCACTGGAGGCAGTGATCTCATTTAATACGGGATTTGGCCATTTTTAACCATTTCTTCTCCTCCATTGGCGATTTTGAGAGCTTTCAAGAGGGTATTCGACCTAGCTACTAAGAGGTAAGTAATTTCCATTTAAATGTTGAGTCATTACATCAAATTTAGGTAGATTAACATCTAATTAGTGGAAATCAAAGGGGTTAGAGTGAAAACTTAGGGTTGATGAACTTTAGGGAATTTCACCACTTTTCTACCATGAAATCATACAAAAATTATATATTATTGATCCTTAGGCTATGGGTGAGTTGTATCTTTGAAAATTTCCGGAATCCAAGCATGTGGGCCCGGGGGTGTATTTTAGGATTTCTTCAAGAATAGTGAATTTACTAGATAAGTAGGAGAATTTCCATACTTTGAGAATGCATTGACATATTTATGTATCATTTGACTAGTTTCGAGTCCTCGGGTGTAAGATTTGGAGTTTCGAGCGCGTTCTTGATCGGGAAGTAAATTCTACGCGAGGTGAGTCTCCTTTCCAACCTTGTAAGAGGGAGTTGTCCCCATAGGTAAATGTAAACGATTGAATTATCCTTATTTGCGGGGGCTAAGTACGCGCGAAGTGACGAGAGTCCGTGCGTAGCTACTACTCTGTTGTGTCGGGTAGAATTTAGGATTTCACAAGCATGCCGTTATGTGCCTTACCTGTATCTTTACATGTGTTCTAGTTTCTTATTATCTTTGAAATTGATATGAGGATATTGGGAAGTTACGTGTAAGTTTAAGTGCTTAAATCTCTGATTTCAAGTATAAACCATGACAAATTCCTGAATTTCCTGATAATTCTGTGTATGTCTACAAGCACCCGTGTCGCATGTATAATTCGTGAGCGGGGTAGCCTTATATTTATGTCAACCGCGTCGCATGATCGATTCGCGAGCGGGTAATAGATGCATCTATGGTTCGTTCCGGTCGACCCTCGGCAGTGCACATTTATTTTTTTGCGTCGCTTCGGCCGTACGCCTCGGCATATTATATGCTATGTGATTGATTAAGAGTCTTATTATTATTCTTACCAATTCAATTGTTCTGTGGGGAAAGAAACATGTGATTTTTATTAAATATTGTTACTTGGACCTTGCAGGTAGATCATTATCTTTATATACTGATGCTCCATGTCTACTTGCTTTCCATAAATGTTATTCCTGTCTAGATTCATTGAATCATATTATCGATATCGACCCTAGTGAGTAACACGTCTACCTCTCGTCACTACTTCTTCGAGTTTAGACGGGATACTCACTGGGTACATATTTGTTTATATGTACTCATGCTACGCTTCTGTACTTAATTGTACAGGTCCTGAGGCTGGTGCATCTGGTTATCATACCGGNTTCGAGTTTAGACGGGATACTCACTGGGTACATATTTGTTTATATGTACTCATGCTACGCTTCTGTACTTAATTGTACAGGTCCTGAGGCTAGTGCATCTGGTTATCATACCGGGGCGCGCTCCTGAGAGTGTTACTTGGACTAGACTACACGGTGAGTTGCTCTGCCTGGCGTTCCTCAGCAGCTCTGTGGAGTTTCTATTACTTTCGGGATATTTCTGTCTACCCCTTTCAGACAGTTGTACATTTATTTTGTCTATTTGTATATTCTACTAGTCGCCTGTGGACTTGTGACATTAGGTCTTGGCACACGTAGTTGATTCACTAGTATTTTGCTACTCTGTTTTATGCTGGAAAATGAATTTTGAATTACTTTAAATCATTTTGCCTCACATCCTCAGTTTCATCTAAGGACCGCTTAAATTAAAACTGGACTAGTATTTGAATACCTCATTTAATTTAAGTAATTTCGTTAGCAAACTAGTGTTGGCTTGCCTAACTTCGGTGTGAGGCGTCATCACGACCTGAATAGGAATTTGGGTCGTGACATTGAGTAAATATGATTTTCATGTATCTGAATTGTTAATGCTTAATTAAATTAGAGAAAATATTGAATCAGAAAAATAATTTTAAGTATTGTTGTATTCTTTAAGTGATTTTACAACTTTAATTGCATAATTGTATAATTCCATAATATTTAGTTCTATTTCTCCCTTTTATTATGCAAAACCAGTATTAATTTGTTCATTTGAATTTTATATTATATCTTATTTGTTCTAAGGAAACAAAAAACTTTGTATATTAAATTACGCATATATTTGGTTGCAATTAATTTTAGAATATTATGCAATTGAGAGTTTATTATTTTTTGTATGCGTTTCATAATATTTTATATAGGATATTCGTGCATCGCACGAACGTAGAGACTAGTATATATTACAAGCATGAAGGCATTAACGAAATGTCGTTCGCCTCTTTTACCCTTTAAAAATAGGTTTCACATTGGACGAAATTGTCATTTAAGTTACTTTCCTAATGTTTAAGACTTTAAATTCAACTAAAATATTGGTTATTAAATATTTTCCTTATTGAACTAGGTTAAAAATCCTAATATTTAGAGAGGAGTTTGCGAAGATAGTTATGCATGTTGTAAGACAGTTTTCAATTATTTCCTATAATAACTACACATTATGATACAAATTTACCTTTTTATTCTAAAATCCATTAAAAAGTAGTACGTTTAATAACCTCAAAGCACAATTTTGTTAACCTTTTTCCACATGAAATAAATTATTATCCATCTATATATGTACTATTAAAAATACGACGATCCTCGCGAAATGTCGTTCGTCTTTTTAAACCTTAAACACGTTATTTTGTACGCTTCATTAAGGATGTAGAACTTTAAAGTCCTAAAGTCACGTTTGGAAAGGTACTCTGGAGTCCTTTTAGCTAGAGTCCTTTTTTTCAAATTCTATAAATATTTTAGGCAAAAGATTCATTAAGTATTTAGGTTATAATCTTTGCCTTTCAATCCTTTTATATTTAGGAGCCTTTTTAATAGTATATGTTTGGCTAAAAGAAAAGGAGGACGAGGGTGTGAATCACCAAAAGAAAAAAATATACCAAATTATTTCTCTTAGGTAAAATATGTAATAATTTATTTTTATTATATAACAGAGTCAAAAAATAAAAAAAGTCATTTATTTCCTCCTTTATCTATTTATATATCTAAATCGATATCTATATATATCTATATCTATGTCAATTAAGATGTTTATTCATAGAAATTTTGTCTATCATGGCACACCATTCTTAGATGACTTTGAAGTCAATTAGAATTTGTTTATTCACGAAATTTTGTCTCTCGCGGCACAAGCTTTCTTAGACGGAAACTATGGTTTATTTGTCTTTAATTTAGATTTTAATTATGTTTAATGCATGGGCGGAGGTACAGTATGAGCAGGGGCGGATCCACCTCCATATTTACGGGGTCATGTGAGCCCAGTAGATTTTGTCCAAACAATGTAAATGTATTCGAAAAATTTATTAAATATCTATAAATGTTTTAATGTGAACCCAATTACTATTAGAAGTTTACTCGAGATCGTTATAGGAACCCACAAATATTAAATCCTAGATCCGCCTCCGAGTATGAGTTTCGGGTTCGGATGAACCCCATCATTTTTGTTTAGACTCTATATTTGTATCAAAAATTCATTAAATATGTATAACTATTTAATTGTGAACTCAGTAGCTAAACGAGTTATGAATTCGATGACTAATTCAGAACGCATAAACATAATATATCCCGGCTTTGCCTATGGTTTAATTACTTCATTATTGCTTTAAGAGTCAATTTTCCTGGAAAGAGTCTTGTCTCATATTCTTTTTACATAGCCGTACAAATAGTTTGATATTTTTGTTTGCATATTAATGATTTTACTTTTGTTTTTAACCTCTCTTTTTCTGATATCTTTAATCCTTGTGCTTTCATCCTTCCAATTTTAAGTTGCGGAATATAGGTCTTAGAAGCTTTTGGAACCTTTGAAGTTGATTCAAGAAATCATATTAAGGTAACATATTATTTTCTTATGTTTAGCGATCATGTGTCTAATATTTATTTATATATACTATTTACTTATTATTTGAATAATGTGAAATAATTATAACTCCTCAATACAAGTCATAACACGAAGAAATGCATGGAGTTATTCTTAAAATGAGTCCATTACTCAAATGATCACTCAACTATCTCAAATTATCTTCTAAAGTCACTTTTCTTTCATTTGTAACAACAATGTCACTGAACTATGCCTATTGCACTCAGAATGTCACTCAACTAAATTTTCCAAATTTTGAATTTCCAAATACCTATTTTACCCTCTAAATTATAAACATTTATCTTCTTTTTATTTTTTTAAACTTTTTAATATTATGATTTTTTACCTTGTTAATTTATATTATTACTTACCTATAGAATAAATAAATATTATTTATAAGTTAAAAAAAATAAAAGTATTTAAGCATATATAATGCTGGAATCAAAAAATAATGAGCATAGTAAAAAAATTTAATTAAAATAATTTGTCAGTAATAATAATTTTAGTATTAACAACAAAAATTTATAAATTTATTTACACAATTTAGAATGAAAGAAAATAAAGGTTGTAAAATATATATTCGATGCACGTAATATAAAAAGAATTATTTAAATAAAGGTATTTTTATAATATACATTATATATTCTTGAAAATTATGCTCAATTATATTATTATGTTTCTACCAACTTTCCGACTCACAAAGTTATGTCAGCGGAAATCAGGGAAACTATCTATATAGGGAAAAATATTCTATGTTTAGTCGTGCATGGAATATATATAATATAATTAAGCATAATTTTCAAGAATATATAATGTATATTATATAATACCTTTATTTGAATAATTATTTTTATATTACGTGCATAGAATATATATTTTACAACCTTTATTTTCTTTCTTCTGAGTTGCGTAAATAAATTTTGCATTTTTGTTGTTAATAGGAAAATTATTATTACGAAAAAATTATTCTGAATAATTTTTTTACTATGCTCATTATTTTGTTATTCCAGCATTATAGATGCTTAAATACATTTTTATTTTTTTAACTTATAAATAAATTTATTTATTTTATAGGTAAGTCCATAATATAAATTATAAGGAAAAAAAATCATAATATTAAAAAGTTTTAAAAATATAAAAAGAAGATAAATATTTATAATTTAGAGAGTAAAATAGGTATTTGGAAATCCAAAATTTGAAAAATCTAGTTGAATGATCTTCTGAGTGAAACAGACATAGTTCAGTGACTTTGTTGTTACAAACGAATGAAAAGTGACTTTAGGACTTAATTTGAGATAGTTGAGTGACCATTTAAGTAATTGACTCTTCTTAAAATGTCTCCCATGATATGAATCTTCTCTCAAACTTTAGTCTTTGAAGACCAAAATAAATTAAATTTTGGTTACATATGTATAATAATCATGACATTACGACTTAGAGAAAATAAACTGAATGCCACAACACAAAATAAAGATTACGACTATATACATCAATATTCATAAGTTTCATGAACTTATACTTTTTATTTAAGTTTTATTTTATAACTCAAGTATATTTATTCTTTATGTGATTTTCTTAAAATTTATATTTCTTAATATGAGGTACACGCACAACGCGCGTACCCTAAAACTAGTTATGTTTAATGCGGGATACTAACTTACTTAATTTAACAGATCTAGTTGTGTGAACATATTGATTTTTTCTGTATTCGATCCTAGTATCTTATTCTTTGTAAAGATACTCTACGTTATATTAAACTTATTAATATGGTTTATGGAAAAAGAAACTTAATAATTATGCATTTGAGCTACTTAATTGCTGAAGTTTCAATTTTGCATCGTGTAGATCATAGTGCAAAAGATGTACTACTAAGTAATTCGAGTGTCATTAAGGACAGGATTCAGAATCTTAGCTATGACCCCATGCATGTCTAATTAAGTTAAAACCATATCCAGAAAAGAGATTACAGAGGAAGTTACTCTTCTAAGCGGATAGCTGTATCACAACATTATACAAAGAAATCGATTTTGGTATAACTATGTTCTCAACGCTAGATCATACAAAGTAGAGATAAGTTTCCATCGCTCTAAATTACCTGTTTGACTAGACGTGTAGGTATATATAATATCATAAACTTGTGGCAAGTTCACCTTACTCAATTGTAAAGTATAGTTTCATTTTTATACAGATCGAGTAGATAAAGCTGAAGCATAAAGTATGGTTGGATCTAAAGGGTTGGTTGTAACTTCACGTGAACGCATAACATTTATCTGGACATATAAATATTTGACTGTGAACCCAATTATTATTGTAATATTAACTTAAATTTGATAAATGGATCCATAAACGTTCAATTCTAGTTGTCTCCGGAACCCTTAATAGCCCTACAAATCCGAAGAAAGGCATATTTTCCACTTGTTTCAGCTACGGAGACCCCGCAGTTAATGTCTCTGTCTTAGTGCTTGTCATCCAAAGAAAACAACTCCTGATAAATTTGGTTAGAGATTGAGCAGTTTGTGTGTAGTGACATTTAAAAAAATAAAATAAACCATTCACCCGAGCTATGCTGGCCCGAGGTGATGGGGGGTTTTGCATTATCCCCTACCTCGTATATAGATTATAAAAATAAGTACAATAGAGGGGACGTAATACCTAACCTCCAGAAGATTAATACTGAAAGAAATCATTGATGGTCTAGGACCTGGATTGCATAACACCTTACAAAAGAGGCTGCATTGTTAGTAAAGATAATCAAAAGCAGCCCTTCTCAATAGATTATGGAGGTTCAAAGTACCATCCTGAGTGTTTCTTTGCCTTTAACCTGAAGGCTGGAACTTGCATTCTATCAACTCTAACAACGCCTCTTATTTCAAGAGGGAAATCATTCTCATTAGTATAAATAACGTTGTGAGTCAGAGAATTAGCATGTTTGGAAAGAAGATCAACGACTCCATTCCCTTCTCTATAACAATGCATTACTTTGATATTGTGTCGCCTTACTATCTCTTGGATAAAGGTGATGTCTTTGTGAAGTTTCCATGTAATTTTGCATTGAAGGACCATGTTTACAACCAGTAGCGAATCTAGGTCTAAGGTAAAGTAGAAGCAATTTTGAGCACAACACTACTGTATTCCTTGTAAGGCTGCTTGGATATCTGAATAGTTTTTAGTCAAAAATTGGACTAGTGACGCAAAGGCCATCACCATATGTCCATTTCGGTTCCTAACAATGCCCCCAGCTCTAGCCTTGCTTTGATTAGCAATGTAGCTCCCATCATTGTTTGGTTTCCAGAAGTTGCCTTCCGGTTTATACCATATAACCATGGTTTTGAGGGTAGGTTTGTAGGATTCAACAGTCTGGCATACCTTCCACCAATTCCAATCTCAACCCATCTTACTGAATTTAAGCCCCATGGATATCTTAACCTGTAATAGAACTTGTTGGCAAATATTATAGGTAGAGATCGATTTGGTACCATACTTCGTGCCACATCTAGCCTTCCATAATTCCCACAAGACAATTATAGGGGTGATCCGCAGGAGGAATTTGTGAGCATGATTCTTGGTGGGAGTAGACCAGTAGTGATTAATGATAGAGAGGATGTTTCTGCCTCTAGTCTTGAAGCCAAGGGGAGAAGAGATATAATTCCAAATATTAGAGGCCATATCACTGATGGTAAAGACATGGTTTAGAGATTCAATTTTAGGGGCTATACAACAAATACAAGTGGGTAATAAAGCAACACCTGGGAGATGGAAGCAACACAAGTGGGTTCCATCTCCTTTGTCTTAGGAGATGGAAGGCAGAAGCACATGTGATATTTCCTTGAAAATTAGGCATCGAAATAGCCCTGTCTTAGAAATGTTGCTGGCCTATATCCTCCTGGGATATTTCGCTTAAGATAT
>ML255489.1:613-12241 GCA_005239495.1 Nicotiana undulata
TGAAGAAATGAAGAAAAATGAGCTAAACCCGCTAAAATATCATTCTACCCAGGTATTTACTCATCGCGATCGCGGAAAATGCTTCGTGATCGCGGAGAACAATTTTTGCAGCCCAAAATTTGCTCTTCGCGATCGCGGAGAACAATTGCCCAGCCTTCCCGGACAGCCTCCAGTAGAATAGTCATAACTCTTTGCACACAACTCCAAATGACAAATGGTTAAATGTTATGAAAACTAGACTCAAAGATCTACAACTTCCATGTGTTGGTAATCTCCCAATTCCTTATAAATTTATAGATATAATCTGGAAAATTCAGCCCATGTGCAACACAACTTACTTCTTCATCTTCCCGGACATCCTGTAGTATAACAGACATATCTCTTTGTACACAAATCCAAATCATGAATGGTTTACTCTTATAGAAACTAGACACAAAGGGCTACAATTTTCATATTTATACCATCTCAAAATTCCTTATAGATTATGAGATATGAGCCTCCGAAGTCGAGTCAGGGCAGCAGAACATTTACTCTACGCGATCGCGAAAGGCTTTCCGCGATCGCGATTCACTGGCCCGTTTCTCACATTTTACTCACTGCGATCGCGACCAATTCCCTGCGATTGCGTAGAACACTGCTGTAGCCAAAAACCAGCAGTTATAAATGGCCTAAAAATGGTCCGAAACCACCCCGAAACTCACCCGAGCCCCTCGGGACCCCGTCCGAACGTACCAACAAGTCTGGAAACATATCACGGACTTAGTCGAGGCCTCAAATCACATCAAACAACGCCGAAAACACGAATCGCGCAAGAATTCAACTTTATGAACTTTGAAATTTCTAACTTTCACATCCGATGCCGAAACCTATCAAATCACGTCCGATTGACCCCAAATTTTGCACACAAGTCACATTCGACATTACGGACCTGCTCCAACTTTCGGAATCGCATTCCGACCCCGATATCAAAATTTCCACTTCCGGTCGGATTTTCTTAAAGACCTTCAAATTTCTATCATTAGCCAAATGACTTCAAAATGACCTACGGACATTCGAACTCACTTCCGATCGCGCTCCAACCTCCAGAATCACCATACGAAGCTATTCTCAGACTCGGAATCCCAAACGGACATCTATAACACTGAAATGACTTGCAACCCAAATTTATGAAATTCTTCTAAAATACTAACTTCCACAATACACGCCGAAATGCTCACGGGTTATCCAAAACCCGTTCCAGACATAAGCCCAAGTCCGAAATCATCATACGAACCTGCTGGAACCTTCAGATCCACATTCAGAGGTCGTTTACTCAAAATTCCAATCTTACTTAATTTCTTAAACTTAAGGCTCATGAAATGAGAATTTTCCTTTCAATTTAACTCCGAACTTCCTGAATTTCAACTCTGACCATACACACAAGTCATAATACCCAAAATGAAGTTGTTCATGAATTCCAACTGCTGAACAAAGCGCTAGATCTCATAACGACCGGTCGGGTCGTTACATCAATGGACACAACCACGATCTATGCATTAGTTTGGAGAAATAAGTGCCAATATACTAATCACTGATGTATAAATAATCGAATCTTGAGGGGGGAAAGGGCCTAACCTTATTTGTTTTGCAGAAAATTAGGCATGAAGTCCCCAGGATCGGCATGGTCCGTAACATACCACCATTGTTGCTAGATTGGTGGGAAGATCTTTCATCAAGTGACAAAAATCAATTGAAAAGGTTCTTGGGAAATTTGCCTTCTTTATCGGACATCCAACCGAACAACATGTTGATCAAAGCTACCAATATGTTCTGGGACGGAGAAAGGTCCGTATTCCGTTTTGGCAACACAGAAATGACCCCTCTCTTGGAATAAATAGGGGTATTCACTGGACTACATTGGGACAGTCCCGGTTTATTGGTGCCGGAAAACCGTACCGCTAGGGGGTTTCTGATAATGATGGGTTTGAAAAAGAATGACGATTTGGAGTGCTTGAAGAAGTCCTACATACCCTTTGACTACCTATATGAACGATATGGTCATAAAAAATCATATCGTATCTTCCATGATGAATTCTCTATCACTTCCTTGGGTTGTATTCACTGCAGGGTTTTTGTGTTAATCATCTGCTTCCTGGGTATGATAGTGTTTCCGATGCAAGGGGAACATAATTCACACCAGACTGGCCATGGTAACTAAAACCTTAATGGAGGGGATCAAGGGGCAAACATATACCATTGTCCCTATGATCATAGCAGACATATATCGGGCCTTGGACCACTGCCAGAAGGGGTTCAAACACTTCGAGAGTTATAATCTGCTGTTATAGGTTTGGTTGTTAGAGCATCTTCGGAGAGGTCAATAGCGTCAAGAGTTTCCACGAAGGTCGTGGAATGATCATATAGGTTTCCATCACCCTAAGAGAATGACCTATATCCTAGACAGGTTTGCTCAACCAGAGTGCTACAGAATGGGTGCAATTTTTTGACAATTTGACTGAGGATCAGGTTCAATGGATGTTCGAATGGTTCCCTACTGACGAGTTCATCATCAAATCTAGGGACGCTCCGTACTTGGTGTTTATCAGTTTAAGGGGCATATATCCTTATGTTCCCATCAGGGTTATGAGACAAGCATGCAGGAAGCAAGACTTACCGCGAGTTTCTAAAATGAGTCACTACACGATAGTTTTTCAGGATGACGACATCCCATACTAATGTGAAGCTCATCATATGTGGCACTCAAATATTATTGTAGAAAAGGACACCATCGAGCCAGACCGATATCACGCCGGGCATGTGCGCTTTTACGCATCATGGTTGGAAGATAGCATAGTAGGAATAGTTGAGTCGTGGATCGGTCGAGGAAACAGGGTCATAGACGAAGTTGCTGAAGCCCAAGTGAAATACAACAAACTGCACAAAAGGGTTCATGAGTCCGAGGCCGAGCATCTGGAGCAACACAAGACTAATATGGAACTGATCAATGAATGGAGGGAAATGTCTATCAAGTCTAATGAAAGGATGGAATATCTGGGGCAGGGTCTGATGGAGCTGGAAGAGAAGACAAGGAAAAGAGTCGTCGACTGCCAAAATGCTGAAGGAAGCGAAGGAGGACATCTAGCAAGGGTATACCTTCTGCTGGGCATGCGCCACCTGGAGAACCTGATCGATGGATCCAAAAGAATCAAGTCTAGGGAAGGTCCTTCTGGGACCAAGTAGATTAGGTTTATTTGCTCTTCCAAATGTAATAAGGCCAAGTGCCATTAGTGACTTTTCTTATTTAGCGTCATTTTTGATTCATCTAATTTTACATTAATGAAATGAGGCAATTATTGGCACTGAAATTCTCCAAATCAACTTGCCTCTAGGCCTACCTCGAGCACAACAGGCTCCCAAATTAGGAGGCAAATTTACATTCCCGCACTATGTGTTTAAAATACTGCAAAGATTTTTTTTGAACACTTACTAATTTGGTTACCTTTTTGATTTCTTTCTTTTTTATCATTCCCATTCCCCAAGGTTGGTTCACGCATACTGGCATCATCAGCTTATCATACTAGATCCAGAGGCCCTCCACCTTCTCCTGGGGAGTACGGTCGCAAGACCGAAACTCAAAGGAATTGAGGGGGGCCTGCACAAGCAGTGGAGCATGTGGTTTAATTCGATACAATGCGCAAAACCTTACCATCCCCTCTCCCGAACCTATTGATCGAGGAGCTCGGGAATGGAGCAAAAGAAAGACGAGTTAGAGAACGGAAGGTGCCATTTGATGAGTAACTGAGAACAAAGGAGAGGAGTCCGAGGGACTATTGTTGTAGAATCTATTAATAGCATTCAAGGTAGTTCGTGAATTGTGACACCAGATCCTGGGTAGTTATATAATTAGTATTAGTCAGTGGTTCGTCTATTGTTTCAAAAACTATTTCTGATATCAGTCTTGGAAAGTATTAGATTTCGTGTTTATTTGGAATTGTTTATTCATGTTTAAATATAGTTAAAAGAAAATGGTTAATTAAATTCTAACATTGGCTTGCCTAGAAAGTGTGGCGTTAGGCGTGATCACGATCCCGAGGGTTATGAATTTGGGTCGTGACTAGTTTGTATCAGAGCACTAAGTTGCTTAGGTCTCACAATTCACGAACAAGCTTAATAGATTCTAAGAGATCGGTACAGAGACGTCTGTACTTATCTCTCAGAAGTTATCAAGTTAGGAACAAACTCCGTTTTATTTCTATTCTATCGTGCGATTCTTGTTATCTCGAATACTGATTGGACTCTTCTATTCTCTTGCAGATGGCGAGAACACGTGCTTCCTCTTCCACTGACCAACAATCCGATCTTCTAGCAGCAGCAGCAGCTCCTACTAGGGGAAAAGGCCGAGGCCATATCAGAGGCCGAGGTAGGGGCAGGACCCAGCCCATTGCTCAGGAAGCAACCTCAGATTGAGATTAATGAGGGGGTTCCAGCTCAGACCATTCCAGCTCAGACCGTTCCAGCGGGACCAGCTCAGGTCCTAGAGGGGTTTATTGCCACCCTAGTGCTTCATGACGCTTTGGTCCGGTTATTGGGAATTATGGAGAGTGTAGCCCAGACTGGCACATTCCCTGTGGAAGCGACCGCATCTCAGGCTGTAGGAGGGATTCAGAGTCATGTTACTCTTATTCCTGGTCAGAACACTCCTCATGTTCAGACCCCAGCAGCTAATCCGGTTGGGGTAATTCAGCCAGTTGTTGTAGCGCCGCTCGTTGATGGGGCAACTATGTCCACCGATGCTTTATGGAGGTTGGACAGGTTTATCAAGCTCTTTCCTATTCATTTTAGTGGTTCTACTTCAGAGGATCCTCAGGAATATCTCGATAGATGTCATGAGGTTCTACGGAACATGGGTATTTTGGAGACCAAAGGGGTCGGCTTCGCCGCTTTTCAGATGACTGGTTTCGCCAAGAAATGGTGGAGGGACTATTTGTTGGCTAGATCAGTTGGGTCACCTGCTTTGACTTGGGATCAATTTTCGCATCTATTTTTGCAGAAGTTTTTGCCTGTTACTACTAGAGAGGAGAATCGTCGTTAGTTTGAGCGACTTCAGCAGGACAACATGACGTTTACCCAGTATGAGAATCGCTTTGTGGATTTGGCTAGACATGCTATTATTTTGTTGCCCAAGAGAGAGAGAGGGTTAGACGATTTATTGAGGGACTTGCTTAGCCCATCAGGTTTCAGATGGCCAAGGAGACAGGGACTGAGATATACTTTCAAGATGCTGTTAATGTGGCAGGAGAGTTGATACGGTTCTTGGGATGGGAGGTCAAGGGTCAAACAAGAGACCTCGCCATTCCGGTGGATTAAGCGGTGCCTCATCTGAATGTGGGGTTAATTTCAGTAAAGGTCAGTCTTCCAGGCCGTTCCATTCAGCACTCCAGACTTCACATGGTACTTCAGGTGGTCGTGGTTCATATATGCCTCCTTTTGCTCAGCCAGTCTACAGCGCACCATCAGCTCCTATCAGAGCACCTCCTCTGCAGAGTTATTATTGTGGTCAGCTGGTTTGTCAGGGTCAGTCTTCATATCAAGAGGGGTGATATGAGTGTGGTGAATATGGGCATATTCAAAGAGCTTGTCCGAAGTTTTCAGGTAATCAGCATCGGTACCAGGGTTCTCGTGCCATAGTTTCGGCACCAGCTGCAGCGCCACCTGCCCAACCATCTATGGGTAGGGGTCAGGTAGCTAGAGGTAAGGGCCAGATTATTAGAGGTTGAGGTCAGGACGCTAGAGGTGGAGGCCAGCCCGCTAGAGGTGGAGGTCCACCTATTAGAGGTCCTCCCAGAGACATAGTTCAAGGTGGTGGAGACCAACCCCAACTGTATGCATTCCCAGATCGACCTGAGGCGGAGTCCTCTAATGGTGTTATTACAGGTATTATTTAAGTTTGCGATAGAAATGCCTCAGTTTTGTTTGATTCAGGGTCTACTTATTCTTATGTGTCATCATATTTTGCCTCGTATTTGGTTATGCCCGTGATTCCTTGAATGTTCTTGTTTATGTGTCTACGCCGGTGGGGGATGCTATTATGGTAGATCGTGTGTATCGTTCGTGTGTAGTAGTCATTGAGGATCTTGAAACTGGTTTGGACCTTTTGCTTCTTAACATGGTCGATTTTGATGTTATATTGGGCATGGATTGGTTGTCACCTTATTATGCCATTGTGGACTATCACGCCAAGACAATTACTTTAGCTTTGTGGGGTTGCCTCGATTAGAATGGAAAGGGACTCATGACCATTCTACCAGCAAAGTGATTTCTTATGCCAAGGCTCGTCGCATGGTTGAAAAGGGGTTTTTGGCTTATTTGGCTCATATTCGTGATTCTGAGGCTGAAGTTTCTTCTATATATACAGTGCCTATTGTTCGCGAGTTTCCCAAAGTGTTTCTTACAGACCTGCTGGGAATGCCACCCGACAAGGATATTGATTTTTGTATTGATGTGGCTCCAGGCACTCAGCCCATTTCCATCCCTCCATACCAGATGGCCCCACCAAAATTGAAAAAATTGAAAGAGCAATTGGAAAACTTGCTTTATAAGGGTTTTATTAGACCTAGTATCTCGCCCTGGGGTGCACCGGTTTTTTTTGTGAAGAAGAAGGATGGGTCGATGAGGATGTGTATAGATTACCAGCAGTTGAACAAGGTTAGTGTCAAGAATAAATATCCATTGCTGATAATTGATGATTTATTTGATCAGCTTTAGGGTGCCAGTGTGTTTTCGAAAATTGATCTGAGATCTAGTTACCATCAGTTGAAGATTAGGGTGTTCGATGTTCCTAAGATAGCCTTTCGGACGAGGTATGTGCACTATGAATTTCTAGTGATGTCTTTTGGGTTCAATAATGCTCCAGTAGCCTTTATGGACTTGATGAATCGGGTTTTCAAGCCTCGTCTGGATTCTTTCGTAATTGTGTTTATTGATGATATTCTGATATACTCCCGCAAACGAGAGGAGCATGAACAACACCTTCGTATAGCGCTCCAGACTTTGAGGGATAATCAGATATATGCAAAAATTTTGAAGTGTGAGTTCTGGTTAGGTTCAGTGGCTTTCTTGGGTCATATCGTATCAGCAGAGGGTATTCAGGTAGATCCTAAGAAGATTGAGGTAGTCAAGAACTGGCCTAGACCCGCTACAACCACGGAAATCAGGAGCTTCTTGGGTTTGGAGGGCTACTACCGTCGTTTTGTGGAGGAGTTTTCATCCATATCAGCCCCAATGACTAAATTGACTCAGAAAGGTGCCCTATTTAAATGGTCGGACGAGTGTGAGGCGAGATTTCAGAAGCTCAAGATAGCCTTGACTTCAGCATTAATGTTGGTGTTACCATCAGGTTCAGGATCTTTCATGGTATATTGTGATGCTTCCCGTGTTGGGCTTGAAGTGGTATTGATGCAGGAGGGAAGAGTGATATCATATGCATCTCGGCAGTTGAAAGTCCATGAGAAGAATTATCCTGTTCATGACTTAGAATTGGCAGCCATTGTTCATGCACTAAAGATTTGGAGGTACTATATTTATGGTGTGTCGTGTGTGGTTTTCACAGATCAGCGCAGTCTCCAGTATTTGTTCAAGCAAAATGATCTTAATTTGAGACAGAGGAGATGGTTGGAGTTATTGAAAGATTATGACATCACTATATTATATCATCCCGGGAAGGCCAATGTGGTGGTCGATGCATTGAGTAGGAAGTCGGTGAGTATGGGAAACCTTGCATTTATTCCAGTCGGTGAGAAACCGTTGGCTTCAGACATTCAGACTTTGGCTAATCAGTTCGTGAGGTTGGATATTTCCCCTAGCAGTGTTATAGCTTGTACAGTCGCTCGGTCTTCTTTATTTGAGCATATCAGAGATCAGTAGGATGATGACCCACATTTGATGGTTCTGAGGGACACAGTTCGGCACGGTGGTGCCAAGAAGTTTACAATTGCAAATGATGGTGCTTTGAGGATGCAAGGTCGTATATGTTTGCCTAATGTTGATGGCCTTCGTGAGTTGATCCTTTAGGAGGCTCACAGTTCTAAGTATTCTATTCACCCGGGTGCAGCCAAGATGTACCAGGACTTGCGGCAGCACTATTGGTGGAGAAGGATGAAAAAGGATATTGTTTCTTATGTGGCTCATTGTTTGAATTGCCAACAGGTAAAGTATGAACATCAGAGACGCGGTAGTTTACTTCAGCCGATAGAGATTCATGAGTGGAAGTGGGAGCGTATCACTATGGACTTCGTTATTGGACTCACACGGACTCAGAGGAAATTCGACGCAATTTGGGTCATTGTGGATAGGCTGACTAAATCAGCACATTTCATTCCAGTGGCAAGTACTTATACTTCGGAGTGGTTAGCGGAGATATATATTCGAGAGATTGTTCGCCTTCACGGTGTGCCCGTGTCTATCATTTTTGATTGGGGTACGCAGTTTACCTCGCACTTTTGGAGGGCAGTTCAGCGTGAGTTGGGTACACGTGTTGAGTTGAGCACAACATTCCATCCTCAGACGGACGGGCAGTCTGAACGTACTATTCAGATATTGGAGGATATGCTTCGCGCCTGTGTTATTGATTTTGGAGGTTCTTTGGATCAATTCTTGCCGTTAGCGAAGTATGCCTACAATAATAGCTACCAGTCGAGCATTCAAATGGATCCTTATGAGGCATTATATGGTAGACGGTGTAGATCGTCGGTTGGATGGTTTGAGCCGGGAGAGGCTCGATTATTGGGTACAAACTTAGTTCAAGAGGCCTTAGACAAGGTCAAGATTATACATGATCGACTTCGTGCAGCTCAGTCTAGGCAAAAGAGTTATGCCTAGCATAAGGTTCGATATGTGGCATTCATGGTTGGAGAGAGAGAGTATTACTTCGGGTATCGCCCATGAAGGGTGTTATGAGATTTGGGAAGAAGGTTAGTTGAGCCCTAGGTATATCAGGCCATTTGAGATTCTGGATAGAGTGGGGGAGGTAGCTTATATGCTTGCATTGCCTCAAGGGTTATCCTCAGTTCATCCGGTATTCCATGTGTATATGCTCCAGAAATATCATGGTGACCCGTCCCATATGCTAGATTTCAGTTCTGTCCAATTGGACAAGGATTTGACTTATGAGGAGGAGCCAATGGCCATTTTAGACCGGCAAGTTCGTCAATTGAGGTCAAAGAGTTATCTTTTAGTTCGAGTGCAGTGGAAAGGTCAGCCCGTCGAGGTAGCTACTTGGGAGTCCGAGTCGAACATGCAGAGTAGATCTCCAAACTTGTTTGCCAATTCAGATAATATTCTATGTCCGTTCGAGGATGAACGTTTGTTTTAGAGGTGGAGATTGTGATGATCCAAAGGGTCATTTTACGAATTTAGACACCATTATAGGCTTATTAGCCTTAAAAAGATTAATATTGATCACCTCGATTTGCGTACATAGTCTGAACGTGAAACCAGAAAGCCTTTATGTGAAAACATGATAAATAGAAATTTTTAGAGTTAAAATTTGGTTTTAGTTGACTCTGGTCAACATTTTGATTAAACGGACCCGGATCTGTGTTCCGACGATCCCGGGAGGTCTTCAGTAAAATATGGGACTTGGGCGTATGCCCGGAATTGAATTCCGAGGTCCCTAGCCTTATAAAATAATTTTGAAGAAAATTGTTTTGTTGGTTATTACAGGAAATAAAAAAATGACATAATATGTGAAATCATTGGTATTTGTCCCGTATTTTGGTTCCGGAGCCTGGAACAAGTTTGTTATGATATTTAAGTCTTATCTGTGAAATTTGATTAGAATCGGAGTTGATTTGACGTGATTCAGACATCCGGTGGAAAAGTTAGGAATTTGAGTGTTCTTGAGAAAATCTTGAGTTTTGAGGTTAAATTTGTAGTTTTTGATGTTATTTTGATGATTTGATCGCACGAGCAAGTCTGTATGATGTTTTTAGACTTGCGTGCATGTTTGATTTGGAGCCCCGAGGGCTCGGGTGTGTTTTGGGTAGGATACGGAGTGTTTAGACTTAGAAAAAAATTTACTCAGCTGATATCTGGTGTGGCAGGCCTCTGATCTCGCATTTGCGAGATCCGACTTCGCATTTGCGAAGTCCTGGGCTAGCCTCAAATCTCGCAAATGCGAAATTTCTGCCCGCAATTGCGAGACACCTATATGTCACAAATGCGACAATTTCATCGCATTTGCGATGATAGCCGAAATTCGAAGGGTTCGCAATCGCAAATGCGAGATCCGCAACCTATTAATGAGATTTTAGACGGGGTTTTCACCTCTTTTTTAATTCTCTCAAACCCTAAACCTCCATAGGCTATTTTCCAAAGACCCAAACTTCTCCAAATCATTGGTAAGTGATCTCTAACTAATTCCTTTCAATCCTTAACAACTTTTAACAAGATTTCAACCTAGAATCTAGAGTTTTCATGGTAAAAATTGCGATTTTTAGGTAGAACTTAGGAATTTCAAAATTTGGGGATGTAGACCTCGAATTGAGGTCAGATCCCAAAACCAATTGTATATCCGGGCTCGGGGGAGAATGGGTAAACGAGTTTTGGTTCGAACTTCGAGTTTAGACCAAGTGGGTCCACGGTGGATTTTTATATTTTGATAAGAAACATAGGAAAACCATAGTTTTTCATTAAAGTTGATTCCTTTAAGCAATAATTGATGATATTGAACCAATTATGATTAGATTCGAGCGGGTTAGAGGCAAATGCTAAAGGAAATATTGTGCTTGAGTAGTGATTTGCTTGTAATATCGAGGTAAGTGTTTGGTTTAACCTTGACTTGAGGGAATAGGAATCCCCAACTTAAATGCTATGTGAATTTTCATGTGTGTGGTGTATAGGTGAGGTGACGAGTACCTATTGTCACGACCCCAAATCCTAACAGGTCGTGATGGCGCCTATCGTGGAACTAGGCTAGCCAACCATCACCTTACTGCGCTTTTTGTTCAATTATAATAGTTCACAATTAAATAATAAGCAAGCAACTATATCATAATTAATATAATTAAGTATTAGCGTTCCCATATTAACCTAAACAACCTCCCAAGAACTGGAGTCAATAGTCATGAGCATCTAAGAATAAATAAACTAACTCTGCTAAAACTATAATATATGTCTCTGAATCAAATGCTAAGACTAAATAAGGAAGGGAAATGGAGAAGCTGTGGACGCTGGACAGCTACCTCGAAATCCCGTGAAAATGCTGCTACCACACTGCGCCAGCTACTGCTGCGAACTAGTACCTGGATCTGTGCACAGAGGCACAGGGAGTCTTTATGAGTACGCCAACTCAGTAGTAATGAAAATAAATCACAGTCTGAGTAATATAAACACACAGAACATGTACACAATTCCACAAACCAGTAAAACACCAAGTCACCACGTAGTATTCATCAATTAATGAGTTCGAAATCAGTTTTCAGAAAAATCTTTGTACAAGTGCAATATCAGTATATCTCAGTAAAATTCTCAGTAAAACCAGTTTGAAAGCGAAGTAAACCATAGTTTGAAAACTCAGTAAAACCTTTTATAAAACTGCCCCTCGGGCCATAATCATTTCTCGTAACAATATTTTTCAATAACAGCCCATCA